>CAUZXS010005085.1:448544-511044 GCA_963585895.1 Sepioteuthis lessoniana | reverse complement strand
TATAAAAGTAAAATTAAATTCCCAGCAAGAATTAATATTCTGAATACAACGAAACCGTTCCCCAGTTTAATCCTTAGGGATGAATAGATGTAAAAATTATGCAAGCGAATTTAATTTTTTTGTTGATGGCTCAATGATTTAAACAAATACTTAGGTGAGTCTAAAGTATTGCTATATTTTATTAACGTGAAATACACTTCGGCAAGTACAGTCGGTTAGGGCTATAGAATATTCCGACCGCACATCTGCAGAGAGGTAAGACCTACCCAACGAGTGTCCTGCGGCCCATTCGGCTGAGGTTGTAGAATACAACTGCATCTCTGCAGAAGGGTAAAACCCACCCAACGAGAGTCTTGGTTATGACACAAAATAATACGATGATGAGGCTCCAGTAATGTTGGAGCTTTGGGGAATGCGTTGTAACCCTTCTTTGCTATCGCTCCCTGGTCTACTCTGGTCCAGAGTGGTAGCACTTGATAGGGTCCTATCTATAGGTCAAATAGAACTGTTTGACATTAAAACTTTGTGCAAAAAAATGACTTCTGCTAAATTGAATTGATAGAAAAAGGAAGGTTTGATTATTTAACTATGTCTAAACAAATTACTGATGTCTAGCAATACTAGAAACACTTAAACTAGGTCCAAACAAATTATTAATATAAATTAGAATTATTCCTGTTAGAGAGAAATACTTGTAAATAATGGACAACAGATGAAAAACCCTTTGTAATTATAAGTTTATTCAAGATAATTGCTGATTTAAAACTGACCTTCTGTCACATCTTGCCCGTGACGGATGAGTTAGATGAATACATGTTTAGTATAACTACTGCTTAGTATAATAAGTTTCAGGTGAAGAACCTTTTGTTATGATAAGGTAATTCAAGATTCTCACAGATTAAAATTATCTTTTATAGATGGAGAACCTGCTGTTACAAATATTTTTAATAGAAGTGCTGGTTAAAGTAAAAGCCTACTGGTGAAAAACTGTTGGTTATAATTATGTTACGCGAGTAGACAACTTCTGAGTCTACTAATGGTGTACTGGCGAGGACCTACAGGTTAAAATATCTGCCTTCATATGAACTATTACTGGTTAGAGGTACTACCTGCAGGTGAATATCTACTTATATTTGAAGATTCTGAAGGTAAGGATTATTGTTAAAGAAAATGAAATCGGTAACCCAGGCTCAAATTATGGACGAGACTTGTTTGCGTTTCACTTTGCGCTAATACGAGTATCATTAAATAAGTCTCCAGACTTTTTTTCGTATGGCCACTTTTATTGATAGTACACACATGAAACTCTTGTCCCCTTCGAAGTAATCTCCTCCGGCTGCAATGCACTTGTTGTACCGTTCCAACAACTTCTGGAAGGCCCCATGGAAGTCCTCTTGTGTAAGCGTGTCAATGACCTTCGTCACAGCCTCTTTCATCTCAATTGTCTCATAAAGACAGCCTCTGAGCTTAGAGAATAACCAAAAATATAACCTCAAATTATGGAAGAGACTTGTTTACGTTTCACTTTGCTGTTATTTCTACTTTCTCCCCAACAATGGATAAATAATAGGAATGGAGAATAAAAATTCTGAATTCAGACAAGGTATATTCAGTTAAAAAAATAATTTTGTAACATATGCTGTTCGTGGTTGAAGGGTTGGAAAAATACATCCTTATTACATTAAGGGTCCACAGATTAATGATTGCTGCTATGAGTAAGTTGGCGATTGTAGTTGAGGGCAAACAGAAGGCTCCCTTTTCAATAACTACAACACCGAGCTGTAGGAGAGGGCGCTACTCCTTTCCCAAGATTGCCCAACTTTACCCTCGAAACGTACCTTATATTGCTGAGTGTTAAGCAAGGTATCAAGTACTATTTTTAAAGGCTTTTGCATGACGCGACCTGGGATTGAACCCAAGAATGGCTTGTAATATAACAGTTGGTAACATAAATGGATTTCAGGCAAAAGATTTCTGGTCACAGTAAGCATGTAAAGCTAAAAAATGTTTGTTAGACTAATTGCCCATAAAGTAATGATCTACAAATTCAAAGAATGTTGCAATAAGGGTTAGCAGTTAAATATCTTAATTAGAATGATAATCTACTGGTAAATAACCACTGATTAAAATAATTGTCAATTAGAAAAGAAATGTTTGTTATGGTAAGGGTTTACAGGTGAGAACTGGTGATCACAATGATTAACGATGTATAAAAAAATGAAGGCAGTCATGGTGGAGTAATTATCGTCGTATAAAATGGCCACGGAACCCCGACTTCATATCTTAGACAAGGTTGTTTACATTTCACATAGCGCACATACCTTTGGGAAAGGGATGAATCCATATATTCTTCCTCTTGCAGTGGATAAATAGTAGGGCAGACTATGCTCTTTAATATTGGTATAACAACTAGACTATAAAAAGAAAAAGTCTTGTTTTTAAATTCAGACTTTTTCTTCTCCAAGACTAGTTACCGTACCAATATTAAAGAGTGTATATATATATATATATATATATATATATATATATATATATATGTGTGTGTGTGTGTGTGTGTGTGTGTGTGTGTGTGTGTGTGTGTGTGTAAAAAGTGCGAATTAAAATAATTATCAATAAGTTTCCGTGGCAGTTTATTTTCAGCAAAATGCTAATTTTCTTCAAATTCAATATCTTCATCTTATTAATTAACTGGTTTTATTAATCATTAACTGGTTTTATAAATTATTAACTGGTTTTATTAATTATTAACTGGTTTTATCCAGTCGCCTTCAAAGGCTTCAAGATTATAGATAATCCTCAATTACAAAGCATTTCAATCGTCGATCCAAAATAAAGTACAGAATAATCGTGAATATTTCAAATAGCGTACTTCGAGTTTATCTAATCATTAGCCATAGCGGTCATCGATTATTTTAGTTACAATTTTAAAACTAATTATTGTAAAACCAGAAGAAATCTATTATGCATCAAATAAATATGTTTACAAACTCAAGTCACCAAACCTTGCAAGAACAGTGTTTCCCAAACTTTTTTTTTCCATAAGGCCTACGCTAAAAACTTGGATTCCTTCGACTGCTCCAAAAATAAACTCTTTTAAATGTCCATTCTCTCGTAGCTCATTGCAATCACATAGCCATCAATCTTATAAATTATTCGTATTATGTTTTCGGTATCCTTTATGGTATTGTTAAAGCCAGTTAAATGTCTCATAAAAACTCAAGTACAGTTCCTGTATGCAGTGTGAATTAGAGAAGTATAGCAGAAGTTAGCAAGATCCTTTTCAATGTACAGTTTATTTAGAGAAGAATGAATTCTCTAGTTTCGGTTGGGCAATCATTCTAGAAGGAAAAACCCTGAAATAAAACTCCGCTTAAAAACTGATCTTTGCAAAGCGGTTGGGTGAATATATAGATATCTATTTTTTATTTCAATTTATTTATTTATGTTTACAAGGGACTCGTTGGAACATTATTTAATTGCACTGTGGCTAATACTTACGTCTCATATTTTAAGAATGCTGTTTACCCGCTTAGAAATATTGTCCTCATCTAGGTTCTAATAATCACATTTCAGTCATTGAAGTCGTCGGCCTTCTTCAGATATCTTTCGTTGCAGTTGGTTTACAGTTTCTTATGGTTGTCTCCTTGGAAGTTTTGATTTCAGTCCCGTACCCGGGTTCAGTGAAAAGTTAAAGGGGCTTAATAAAGACAAAATATTTTTTTTTAAAAAGCAATTAACTGTTTGTCTAAATTTCTGAGATGAATCTTGATAATTGTTAATAATTAGAATATTCAGAGTATGGACCTCATCTTTATTATATTACTCACAATGTTTCGGCTGATATGTCCTGAAGGACATATCGGCCGAAACGTTATGAATATAACAATAAAGAATATACACGGTCATAGGGAATTAACTATTATAAAATATTCCAAGACATGGACAGCGGAACGATTGACAATCTAACCCTTCTGGGATTGAATAAAAGATTAATATTGACCTCATCTTTATTACTATAAACACGTTTCGGCCGATATGTGCTTCGGCTTTCTTCAGGTGTTTCATTCTGTGTGGACTCACGAGTCACTTGTAAGATTGACAGCTATGTGATTGCAATGATCCATGAGAAAACAGTCACTTATAAGGGTATATTTTTGGAGAGGTAGAAGGAATCCAAGTGTTTAACGTAGGCCTTATGGGAAAAGGTTTGGGAAACACTGTTCTTTAAAAGTTTGGTGTCTTGAGTAAGTGAACATTTAATATATAATTGATTTTTTCTGGTTTTACAATCATTAGTTTTAAAGTTGTAACTAAAATAACCGATGACCGCAATGATCAAATAAACTCAAACAACGCTATTTAAAATATTTACGATTGTTTTGTACTCAGTTTAGGATCGACGACACAGAATCTCGAATAGAATGCTTTAATTGAACGACAAGGGTTGACTGTACCAGTTCTATTAATCATGACCGAGTACAACTGTTAAGTATTGTAAATATTTCTGGTTACTCTTACTTGCTGTTGGGATTGAACCTGTAACCTGCATATCATTTCACTCAAATGTCTTATCCATTACGCTATGCGTCCTTGTCAAACAATCAAGAGTGAATTTTTCTAACTTATAAACCTAATGTCTCCATCATGTTTTTTTTTGTTGTTGTTTTGTTTTGTTTTTTGTTTTGTTTTTTTTTTTGTTTTTTTCGGTGGGATTGTGTAGTGGATACAGCGCCCGAAACGTTATGAATATAGAAATCAAGATGGGAACAATACTTCGAAATGAAAATAATGTAATATAACAACTTCACGTCTGGCAAAATTTTACTTTAATCCTTTCTTACCCAGATTGTAGGGAGGTGTCCTCGTGGTGTAATAGTTAAAGCGACGGAGCGTGGAATCGTTGTAAGCGAGTTCGTATTCCAGTCGTTCTACTAAGTTCACTTTCGGACAAATATCCTTTGGGAAAGGTATGAACCCTCTTATCCTCCCAGCTATGGGTTAAATAGTAACTGTTCTTCTAGGAGAATGGCTTTGGAATTACATAACCTATAAAGGTTAATATGCCATTAAACAAATAAACCAAACCAAACAAAACCAGATTGTAGGAGTCAAAAGCACTCTACTGTTCAATCAAGTGTACATACCGAAAACTATTATTTACTTCTTTAGTTTGCAAAATCATTAGAAACAACATCATATTTGAAATTATGAAAGACACAACGAAAGTTTCTACAAAGGTAAGTTGAGAGGAACACTTTCCAACAGAACTTTTTACGAATTCGTGAAATTGAATATACTTTGAGCCACTCGGTAAAATGTCGACTTAAAACTGCTTTCGTATGTCTTTCTGGATATTAAAGTTGCAAACATGTAGAGGCTTTTAGCATGTAATCAAATGCGTTTCTTTCATTTTGTGCAATGTTTTGAAGACGCGGCAATGAACACATACATGTTCATAACATTGTATTTCTTTCGTCGTTTTGTCCAGTGACTAAAGAGAAAAAAAATGTTAATTTACCATTATTAGTTTGCATATTAAGTTCATGTACTGATGCAAATAACTCACATCAAATCAATCAACCACGAAGGGAACCTGTTTCGCAACAAATAGATTGTTTAATTAACAGCTAAAATAATAATTGTATGTATACAGACGCATTAACTTTGATGTGTTTTTTATAACTATTATCAAACCTGATCTTTATCTCGATTGATAGAACTTTCAACATCATATTTGTTCTTTTGTAAGCGTTTATAAATTATGACCCTCTGGCATAGAATTGTTTTCATTTACTGATAAGCTGTACAGGTCAAACTGGTACTTAACATTCATGACTTTGATTCATAATTTCGATCCTAAATCGATTGTATTATTATCGATTATTATTACATATAGATTCTCATGGATATCAATTTGACGTATTTACAAAAGAATTCATCTGAACACAATTAGTTCCAGTGCAGTTGTATATGTCATTAATTGGAGTGTGGCTTTTATATCTTTTTTCTTCGTCCAGATAGATAGATAAATATATAGATATGTATCTATGTGAGTATATTTGAATGTGTACGGAAGAATACCAAAGTTATCTTTATATATAATAAATATTGATGTATGCTTATTTGTATGAGAGAGATTCCTGTAGAGTTCTTGCGGGAAAAAAATCTCAGACATACCACACCACTTATACGTTTTATTAGGAGTTGCAAACCCGACAAACCTCTGGGTTTTCCTTCTATCAGACATAAAATCATATCCACACCTGGGGTGTTGGCCCGGAAAAGGAGACGAAAACATACCTTTCCTAAGACCCTTAACGTGAAAAAGAAATATAGAATGTCACATCCAAGTCTTGAACTCAGCTCGTCGTGTACATTTTCTACGAATAAAACAGTTATTCCATTCATGCCTCCGACTTCTTAGTATGTGTATATGTTTCTTATTGTAATTTATATTTCTATATGTATGAGCCTTCTTTTACTTTATTCTCATATTCATTCGAGTGTAGTGAGTTTGATTCTCTGTAGATGTCAGACTGTTGCGTCCTCGTGTCACACTAAGTTAAGCACAGTCAAGAATATATATATATATATATATATATATATATATATATATATATATATATATATATATGTTTCATTAAGGAAAAACACAAACCGGTCACATTAGGATTATAAATTTATTTCCATCCTGTTATGTGTTTTTGATAAAATAAAAAAACACGAAAAAAAAAAAAATAACAGGACTTCTCCAGATCTTATGTATCTTTTATCCATAAGATTTGAAGAAGTCTGGTTAATTTTTTTTCGTGTTTTTTGATTTTATCAAAAAAACATATAACAGGATGGAAATAAATTTATAATCCTAATGTGACCGGTTTGTGTTTTTTCTTAATGAAATTATTGCTCTGTAATGTCTGTTACATTGAGCTCTTTACCAGGAAAATTTAAATGTTCACTTTTGAATAGTTTTCTTGTCCTGATGGAATTACTCCCAACTCCGGTTTAACTGGACCAGATAATATATATATATATATATATGTGTGTGTGTGTGTGTGTGTGTGTGTGTGTTTGTATGTGTGTGTGTGTGTGTGTGTGCGCGCGCGGGCATATTCACGTGATTACGGACACACGTACGAACACACACATAGAGAGAGAAAGAGAAAGAAAAAGAAAGATAAAGAGAGAGAGAGAGAGAGAGAATATTAGCAATATAGACTTTGAAAACAGCACTTAGATATTTATTTATTGTGCATCATTAAATATACATGCACGTTAATACATTTATATTTATATTCAATAAAATAGCGCTCGTTGTAGGAAAGGGATGCGACGACTAGAATTAAAATACAGGACGAAATTGTCTGTATTTTACAATTGGCTGATACCTTTGGGAAAGGTATGGATCCAACTATTCTTTCTCAAGCTAAGGGTTAATTGTAGGAGAGATCGGGCTCTTTAACCTTGGTACGGCAACCAGTCTAGGAGAAGGGAAACTCTGTATTCAAACCGGTTAAACTTCCGACTACGAGCGGATGGGTTCGTTAATATAGTAAAAAGACTCTAGTGGGTGAATACTTAATTATGGATGCTGGAACAGTTCAAAATGAAATCACGGTCATAAACTGAAAATTCTTAAGACTTAAAATAATTCTAAAAGTTGTCAAAAATGATAGAATAAAGCCACCCATTACTGTCATATACTTGTAAAATTATCTGTGCGAAAACCAAATATGTCAGTAAGCATACGGTAGAAATCATGTTCAGTATACCATAATCTGCGTATCCTTTGACAAATATACCCATCATCTGAGAAATACTGTCACTGCTATTAAGTTAAACTAACTGACGTTCTCATATATACACACCGGAAGTCGGCGGAAGCTCTTAAGAGGGTGGGTTTATCGAGGGTAAATTTGATCAATATATATGTTTAAGTGTAGCGGTACAAAATCGATGAAAAACCATTGCTGCTTAAGGTAATAAAACAAGTTACTGAGTACATTAATATCATTGTGGAAAGAGACAACTAACAAAAAATATATCATATTGTTGAAAAATTCAGCAAAGACGAGTTCTAGTTCTACTGTTTTAAGTTAGTTTTTTTCTTCTTCTGGTTCGATTAAGTCTGTGCCGTTGTGCAACAGCAAATTACAAAAACTTTACAGTTATTTAAAACTATTAATTCTTGATTTTTGTACATGCATATAAACATGCATACCCCTTATATGCATATTTATATATATATATATATATAGAGAGAGAGAGAGACAGACAGACAGACAGACAGACAGAGACAGAGACAGAGAGACAAACAGATAGAGAGGAAAGACAGACACAGAGCAAGATAGAGAAACACAGAAACAGACAGACACAGAGAAAGAAAAAGAAACAGAGATTGACGGAGATCCTATAAATATGTGCACATATATATACATTCTCTGTGCCTGTGGTGTAATGGTTATCGTCGTAGGAAATGGACACGGCAACACGAGTTCAAAACCTGGACGAGACTGATTGCGTTTCACATAGCACTAATACCCTTGGGAAAGGTATGAATCCAATTATTCTCCCTCCAGCTATTGATAGGGCAGACTAGGTTCTTCAGCCTTGGTGAGGCAACTAGTCTAAGAGAAGGAAAACTCTTAATTCAAACCAGTTAAACTCCGCTTAAAAATTGACCTTGTGTCATATCCTGTCCGAGTGGAGGGGTTGGTAAATATGTGCAGAAATAATTCATTCGTTTATGTGTATATACGTAATTATGCAGATGACGCTGACTTTCCGTGAAACTCGGAGTCATAGGCAAATTTTAACATTGTGACTTTTTAAAAGTTATATATATATATATATATATATATATATATATATATATATATATATATACTTTTCGCATGAATAATAATGATTATATTACGTCAAGTAAAGTTGGCAATCGTAGTCGAGAGCGACCAGAAGGCTCCCTTTTCAATAGCTACTTCACCAGGGTGTAGGTGAGGGCGCTACTCCATTCCCTGGATTGCTCCACTTCACCCTTAATACGCACCTTATATTGCTGAGTGTTAAGCAAGACGGTATCAAGTACCATTTTTAAAGTCTTTGTTAAGACGCGACATGGAATTGAACCCAGGTCTCCCTGACTCTACCTACTCTACCCACTTGGCCAATGAGCCGGGTGAGTAGAGTATTCGCCAATGGTCCGGAATACCAGGGTTCAACCTCAGGTTGTCATACCAAAGACTCAAAAAATGGTACTTGATGCTGCCTTGCTTAACACTCAGCATTATAAGGTAAGGATCAAAGGTAAAGTGGAGCAATCCGGGGAATGGAATAGTGCCCTTCCCCTACACCATGGTGTAGTAGTTATTGAAAAGGGAGCCTTTGGGTCGCCCTCGACTAAGGGAGACAACTTTATTTAGTTTATATTACGTCATGCGAAGGATAATGTATTGATAAACAAAAAATATTTTCCCTTTCATGATTGTTTTTAAGGATGATCTTATGCTAATTACCGGGAGTCCCTGTGGTGTAGTCGCTAACGTGCTAGACTGCAACATCGTAGAAAGCGAGTTCGAACTCTAGTTACGCTATTACGTTCACTTTGGGACTGACACCCTTGGAAAATGTATAAAATCCTTTATCCCCACGATCTATCGGTTGATTAGTACAATTACTATCCTTCTGCAATGATAGAAATGGTACTAATCAACCCATACATTAAATAACCCACGAAGGTTTATACATATATACCGACCCCTCCGCTCAGGCAGGATATGACACAAGGTCAATTTTTTAAGCGAAGTTTAACAGGTTTGAATTCAGAGTTTTCCTTCTCCTAGACTAGTTGCTGAAGAACCCCGACTGCCCTACTATTTACCCATAGCTGGAAGGAAAATAATTAGATTCATACCTTTCCCAAGGGTATTAGTGCAATGTGAAATGCAATCAGTCTCGTCCAGGATTTGAACTCGTGTCGCCGTGTCCATTTCCTACGGCAGTAACCATTACACCACGGGCACCTCCCACGAAGGTTTATATGCCATTAAAATAAAGAATGCTAACTAAAGCTCTTTATAGAATCGAAGTCTCTCATAAGAACATTTCTACCTCAATTCACATCTTTTTAGTCGGCCTGTCCTTTAATTGCCTCCTTCTACTCTTAACAAAGGTAGGAATGAAGGAAATCACTCCTGGGAGAAAACTTAGAAGCCTAAATCGCTGATTCTTTCAACTCCTTACTGATGGTCCTCGCTAGAATGTTAAAATGGAACAAATGAACATTTGTTTACGTTGCGTGGATAAATAAGACGCATAGAGCAATAAGACGTCTATTCCAATAATCAATTTAGTCGAACCAAATATCATAGCTGTTGCAAGCATATGCGATATTATTTACAAGAGATGAAGCCTTAATACTATTCATCATTAAGTATATATTTATTCAAATCCACCGCCAGGGGTATGATTTGAAAAAAGGTCAATTTTAAAGCGGGTTAGAACTGGTTCGAATTTATTTTTCCTTCTCCTAGACTAGTTACATTACCTGAACTAAACAACTCAGTCTGACCTACAATTAGAATCAAAAAACGAAAAACAAACTTTTGCTATGCAGCAAAACAAATTCATCCTAATATTTAAAAAAAAACAGACATTGGTTAAATAGTATCTCTGCTATTCTTCGAAATGGATGGCTTCGGCATTAAATAAACCCCGAAGTTTGATATGATTTTTTAAAAAAATAAACCAAGCCAATCAAATATAAGAAATAAGATTTGTTAAATTTTCAGAACTTTGTATACTAATTTCAGACACTTCCTCTAAATGTTATATAATATGCTATGATGAAATATAATATAATTGCCTTTTATATCATCATCATCATCATCATGTCGTGCCGCCAGCACGTATATCCCTGACCCTCTCCCGCCACTTCTCCCTATTATTCATCGCCTCCGGCAGGTCTTCAGGGTTACATCCTGTGTCCTCACATAGTTGCTATATGTAAGTCCTGCTTTTGCACGGCCATACGTGGGGGTCCATAGGAGTACATCACTTATGAGCTTGTCCTTGCTTCTCCAGAAGTGTCCCGCGTGTCTGGTTCGTCTAACTTGTATAGTTTTCGTGATGGGGGGCAAGTGTCCGTATAGTTGGTCTCTCGTGGGGTGTTGTCACCAGGACTTGTTCAATACTGCTCTCAACATTCTTGTGTAATTTCCGTCTAGTTTCTTCTCCAGCCGTTTAGTTAGCGTCCATGTAGTGCATCCATATAGCAGTATCGACACAACCGCTGCCTGGAAGAAACTGTGTTTCATTTTATCGGTTAGGTCTGATTTCCATAATATAATATAATATAATATGGCTTAACCCACTACACTAAGTTTAAAGATTTCGATCGTCAGATAGGTTTCAGTTGTATATTGAAAATAAACAAAAGGAAATAAAACAGTGCTTGACATTGAAAGTTGTGTATGTATTTACCCAATTCTTTGATCAGGAGCATAATGAGACACAAGGTTAATTTTAAGTGGATTAAAACGGATTTGAATTTAGAGTTTTCCTTCTATTTGACTTGTTGCTGTAGCAAGGTTAAATAACTCACACTTTTCTACTATTTACTCATAGCTAATGATGGATTAGTACCTTTTCTTAGGGGCATTAGCACCAAAAGGGAACACAAACAGCCTCGTCTAGGATTAAAATTTGGATGGTGCCTCCATTTTCTTATGGTGAAAAGCATTCTACCTAACGCATTTAGTCTGTAATTAACCGAAAAAATAATTAGGAGTACTCTTCTCCGTTAAAATGTATCATTACACAGCTCACCATTGAAGATGAAACTGCTACTGACAAACTTTTGAGGTGTATTAGGCTGGTGAGGCATGACACTAACAAGTTCAGCCTAACTTTCGAAACTCACATGTAAAATCATCCCAGTCAGCCGAGGCTGAGGAATAAACTGACTGCTTCTCTGCAGAGGGGTAAGACTCCCCCTCCTAATGGGTGTCCTAGTCATGACACTAAACAGTCTGATGGTGAAGCTCTAGAAATGCTGGAGCTTTGGGAAATGAAGAGCATCCCTTCATTACCATCGCTCCCAGGTTAACTCTAACCTGGTTGGTAGCACCTGATAGAGTCTTATCTATGGATTAAACTGGAACTGTTTGGCATTTCACCTGAGTGCAAACAGACGACTTATACAAAGTTAAATTGTTAGAAAAATAACTATTTGATCATCTAACTATGGGTAAACAAATGACAGATGTTAAATTGAATTGTTACTAATACATAGCAATAGCTGGAACCACTTAACTTGACTAATGCTTACAAATCCTATATATCTAATATATACATATAAACAGGATGTGGCTTTATATAAGCTATATTGGTTGATGTGCCATAAAACCAAACCAAACCACTTGTAAAATACTGTTTTAACTCGACGGAAAATGGTTGTCAAAAATGCTGTCAAATATGCAGAGTCAATCTTTTCCATAAAGTAACGAGATTCAACGAGCTGCAATGGGTTGCTATCTATAGTGTTAGTGGTCGAAAAATTAAAAAAAAAATAGAAACAGAAGAAATTTGGCATATAAAAGTGAGCAAGTTTCTCTTTCCTGCTGCTGGAGACTTGAAACAAAGCACATGGATCAAATTGGAAAATATCAAAAGAAAATGAATTATACGGTACATCAAACAGACGAATGATAAGAGAATAAGTTTCCCAATAAAGACAATATACGGCACCGTATCAACTTCAGTCAACCTCGAATTGTATAAGTCCATAAGATCTGACCGAACCAATGTTTGCGAGGAAACTGCAACATCAAATATATGGTCGGAAGTGGTGAATATATATTGATTGTGAATATTCAATCAAAATCTATCAATGCAGACAAAATCGAGGATACAAACAGATTTTGCGATGCTGCCAAGAAATTTTCGTAAACACAAGTAAAAATATATTTTGTTAAAGTAATATATATTGCAGGTGGTAAATTTACAAAAATATGTAAAGTTTGTGTGTGTGCGTGTGTGTGTGTGTGTGTGTGTGTGTGTGTGTGTGTGTGTGTGTGTGTGTGTGTGTGTGTCCAGTCAGCGTCCGAAGACAATGGGTGTGGATTATTTGTGTATAGAATATATGAGGAATTTCATATAAGTCTTTGGGAGCGCTCGATGTATGGCTATTATTTCATATTCAATATCCAGGTTTATATAACAAAACTCACATACAGAGCGTATACAATGCAGTCAGAAGAAAACTCAAAACTGATTAAATTGCCATTATAAATTTATTTCGGCAAAGAATATCATTATACTCTTCGTTTCATCAGATGACCTCAGACGTCTAATTGGAGGTTGAAAAACAGCAAATATGGATTCATCATCATCATGTCGTGCCGCCAGCACGGATATCCCTAACCCTTTCTCACCACCTCTCCCTATCGTTCATTGCCTCTGGCAGGTCTTCAAGGCTACATCCCGTATCCTCACAGAGCTGCTGTATGAATGTTCGAGCTGCTCGTCCTGCTTTTGCTCGGTCATATGTGGGAGTCCAAAGGGATGAAAAAATCTATATAAATTTTGGGGTAGTTAATTTTCTAAGACCATTTTGGGGTTAATTAAAGGCACTTGGTGGGTGCCGAAAGATTGTTTGTTTTTGTTTTTGAGGAGGAGGATGATGGCCCCATTAGCTGAGGGATTTAACATATGTAAAAGTTGTAAACAGAAAAATATAAGAAGATAATCGTTTAGTTTCCAAGCTTTATTCATAAAATTCCACCTGCCACGAAAAATCTAGCATATGTACAAATTAGGATGGGTTAATTTACAGGAACACCCTTTCCTTGATTTCTTAATTTTTCTAATACTTTATTGTTTTAACTCCCTTAACTTTTGCCGGGGAATTTAAATTTAAATAGGTTTTTCTTCCTTTTTTTCAAACAGATATATAGACTGTAATCCATATTTGCTGTTTTTCAACCTCAAATTAAACGTGTATGATGAGACGAAGAGTATAATGATATTCTTCGCCTGAATAGATTATAATTTATATCATTTCAGTGCCATTGCTCCCAGGTCCACTCTGATCCGAATTAGTAGCACCTGTTTAATCCAATATATCTGTTTAATAGTTATTCGCATTTGAAAGTGCGAAGATAAATAAAATCTATGAAGAAACAACTATAGAGAAATGTAAATATGAACATAGAATGAACGTGATTCCCTAACAACTAAGCATGAAATAAGCTTTGACAGGCTGATATGCCCTTAAAATCAATCAATCATTGATCTTTATTTTCAGAAAACACTGGCGCGTTTTATTTGGTTGAACGAAAGATGGATTTTATAATATATCGACAGATTTTGGACGAACACCAGTAATTGTCTGTCAAAGCTTTGAAGTTAGAAGGACGTTGAAATATCGAAAGAAAAATGTTCCTAATTATTCAGTTAAGCTGACAAAGGAATGATTTTAGAAGAAGCACATTTAAGTTATAAAGTGGACCAGTCAATATCCTGACTTAAATTTCAAAGGGAATTTGTGACGAGCACAAAGATGAGAATACAATTGAGAAAATCGAGAGATATTGCTGGAGTAATAAAAACACAACAATTAACTTGAAAAAAGCTTTATTTTGCTTTAAAACAAGATTGGACAAGTGAAGGTACTATTTACCAACCCCTCCGCTCGGGCAGGATATGACACAAGGACAATTTTTAAGCGGAGTTTAACAGGTTTAAATTCAGAGTTTTCCTTCTCCTAGACTAGTTGCCTCACCAAGGCCGAAGAACCTAGTCCGTCCTACTATTTATCCATAGCTGGAGGGAGAATAAGGGGGTTCATACCTTTCCCAAGGGAATTTGCCCGAAAGTGAACGTAATAGCGCGACTGGAGTACGAACTCGCGTACTACGATTCCGCAGTTCATCGCTTTAACCATTACACCACGAGGACACCCGTGAAGGTAGCAAATGAATTATAGCTCCTTTAGAGGGAATTCGTCTGAAAAGAGAGACAACCGAAAAGGGAGATAAATTTTGTCGCTTAATATTACATCTTGGAGGAGAGTAGATAACTCTCCTCCAAGATGTAATATTAAGCGACAAAATTTATCGGAGATTCATAAGAAGTGTATTCAAAATGAATTAATTCTGAGGTTGTTTGTTTGTTTGTTTGTTTTCTATGACATATCAACCTTTGTAGGTTATTTAATGCCAAATCCATTTTTATAACAGCAAACAATCCTATTTCAAACAATTCAGTCTAGCATAAGTACTCAGTTTAATTGTTAAAATATTGTTATTTAAAGCTATTCACTTTAGTCAAACAGTTCTACTTCAAACAATTCTGTTTAGTATAAGTATAGTTTTCGTTTACTCACACTTTAAATGTAAAACTAGTTCTATTTCCGACAATTCACTTCAGCGTAAGCACAGTTTTAATTTCAAAAACATTTCTATTTCAAACAATTCAGTTTCGCTTACAAAAGCAGTTCGATTTCGAGCAATACCGTTTAGCATAAGTACACAGTTTAGTACCATTTGACCCATAGATAATACCAGATCAGGTGCTACCACTCCTAGTCAGAGTGGACCTCAGAGCAATGGCAATAAAGGGGTAGTCCACATTCCCCAAAGCTCCAGCATTACTAGAACCTCAACATCAGATTGTTTAGTGTCACATGCAGGACATTCGTTGGGGGTGGAGCTTACCTCTCTGCAGAGAAACAGTCAGTGTAATCTACAGCCCCAGCTGACTAGGCAAACTGAGGTTGGCTTTACCAAGATATACATGAACAATAATGAAGCATTTTTTATTTCTTAATGGTATCATTGGAGGGCAACACTAAATCTTGAAAGTTTTCCATTGATCGAAGCATTTTAGAAATTTCTATTTTGATTTAGCTTGAATCTGCGTTGTTTTATTTTTTAGTCTCATCGACTTCCATGAATTTTATTCTGGAGATGAATCTTTAATTTAAGAAACAATAAAAAGTTACTTAAATTTAGGTCTGATGAGTAAAGAGAATGTCGATTGTGAGCAATTCTGTGTTTCAAAAAAAAAAAACTGCTGATTAAAATATCAAGAATGGGTTCTGAACCGTTAAAATTTGTCTATTTGGTTTGGTATAGTTTGGTTCTATGGAATATCAACTATTGCAGGTTATTTAAAACAAAATCCTTTTTATACATATATATATAGCCTTTTCTGTGGTCATTTTTTTTTCTCCTTGTGTAGATACGCAGGTTAGCTGCTGGGATGGGAGTTAGAGTAAGATCAATGCCAACTGGGTCATTTGGGTGAGGGGGTCTGATGTTACAAGACCCGAAACTCCTCATAAACCCAAAGGAAACATCACTAAGATGTATAGTATAAATAAAATATATTAAAATTCAAAACAGATTTTGTAGATAAACATTCTTTTCATACAGTGAAATATTTTCACTTATTTTTATCATAAAAGAATAATTAACTATTAACTATTAATATTAACTATTAATCATTTGTTTGCACACAGTTTATTGGTTCCAAGTATGGCTACGAATCATTAACAATTCAATAAGCATCAAACATTTTTTTAAACAGTTAAATAATTTACCAGTTCTATTGCAAGCAATTCAGTTTAGTTTTTTGTTTACAGTTAGTTTAAATGACAAAGAACATAGTTTCTATGTGATTTGTGTGTGTGTGTATGTGTGTGTGTGTGTGTGGACCAAGTATAGAAATGAATACAATATGGGAACCAATATCAAAAAGGCACCTGAAGAATGCCGAAGGGTGCATCGGCCGAAACTTTATGAATATAGCAATAAATAATAATCTTGATTCACTAAATGATACAGATTTTGATATTTAAAATATATCAACTTACCCAACCCCTCAATTTGTTTCGTGGAACACAATTGGTTGGTATTTTGAGTTTACTTTCTCCTAGATTTCCCACCTTAACAAGGTTAAACAACACAATCAATCCTCCTGTTTGTCCATAGCTGGACAGGGAAGAAGAGATCGATTCATATCTTTCTCAACGTTATAAACGGGAATATACTAAACATGTGAATATGTAAGAACAACAAATAATACTAAACGATACCCAAATACTCACGATGCTAAAATATACTTAAATATACAAAAGAATTAAAAGAATAAAAATGCTAAAAGATACTAAAATAATGAAGATGCTGAAATAGGCTAAAGAAACAGATACTAAAGTTAAAAAAACTGTATAGATACTAAAAGAGACTAAAATACAAACAATATTAAAAGATATTCAAATGATAAAGATACAAAAACCGTTAAGACACTAAAAGATAATAAAATACTCAGGACATTAAGCGATACTAAAATAATAAAGATACAAAAAATTTAGTTTTGGGTGAATTTCTATTCTTCGTCGAATAATACTATAAAGATTTTTTCAATAAAAGATGTTTTAAAAAGGAACACTGAATTTTGTTATTTGGATAAATATTAATTTTCGGAGGAATTCAAGAAAATATATTTTTATCAATTACAGATAATTTTTTTTTTTTTTTCTGTAAAAAAATTTGATTGATTTATTGTTAATCTTTTTCTACTCTCTATTTTGCGATATGATTTACGTAATTTACTGAAAACCAACTTTTAATTCTAATTTAAACTTGAGATTTTAAAACTATGGCAATTTATGACTTACTGAATAATTGTATCAAAAGGGAGATAACTCGTTAGATTTGCTGGGTTTAATTTGACGAACTTGTTCTTTGAGTGTAGCTCAATTAATTCAAGATTTCTTCTCAAGCGAATATCATCACACATTCATACGTATGCACACACACACACACACACACACACACACACACACACACACACACACACACACACACACACATATATATATATATATATATATATATATATATATATTCACCAATCCCTGCGCTTGGGAAGGATGTGACACAACGTCAATTTTAAGTGGAGTTTAACTGGTTTGAATTCAAAGTTTTCCTTCTCCTAGACTAGTTGCCTCATCAAAACCGAAGAACCCAGTTTGCTTTACTATTTACCCATTGCTGGAGGGAGAATAATTGGATTCATACCTTTCCCAAGGGTATTAGTGGTATGGGAAATGCTATCAGTCTCGTTCAGGATATATATATATATATATATATATATATATATATATATATATATAATGCGTGTAGTTGCAAGTCCTGGAGGCAACACCCAACAAAGCTAGAAGAACCAGACATGCAAGACACTGCTGGAGAAGTAGGAACGATCTCATAGGTGATGTACTCCTATGGACTGCTCTACATGGCCGAGCAAAAGCAGGGCGACCAGCTCGAACCTACATACTGCAGCTTTGTGAGAATACGGAGTGTAGCCCTGAGTACCAGCCGGAAGCCATGAACGATAGGGAGAGGGTCAGGAATATCCGTGCTGGTGGCACAAGATGATGATAATGATGATGATATATAATGCACAACATTACTTGATGATAAACTGTCTTCATTAAGTCTTATGAAGATGCTGCTTCATTACAGTTATTTTCGAACGTATATACACGCCGTCTAACAAAATACTGAAAGAAACAACCTTAGAGTATATCTCAAGTTAACGTAATGATGCATGGAGTCTACGAGATGTTGGAATTAATGAAAAATAATTCCAATCCAGGCATTTTTAATTGCAATGCACTACGAAAAGGAATTTAAATAGGTCTGTAACGTGCTTAAACATCTTCGATGGGATTTAGATTTGCTGAAAGTATTGTGAAAGCACCGATGGTTAGTTAACAAGATTATATTGCTGGGACACACTGAGCTGTTGGCGATTTGTGAAAATAATATAAAAGCCCTGAAGCCATAACTGACGCGGGGTTATAATCTAACCAAAACTTTGTTGGACGCACTGTTTGTTTTAGCCGAGCAGCACTCATATGAAATTATTATATATACTGAATATGAATAATATCACTTCTGAGAACAAATATAAACTTGCATAGATACATATTTGTATAAAAAAGGAGGGGTTCTTTTTTTTGGAGTGCTACATATTCATATTTTTAATTGCATCACTTTAAACATTACGTTTCGCTGACAGTATGTATGTATGTATGTATGTATTTATTTATCTATCTATCTATCTATCTATCTATCTATCTGTATGTCTGTCTGGATGTCTGGATGTATCTATCTATCTATCTATCTATCTATCTATCTATCTGTATGTCTGTCTGTATGTCTGTCTGTCTGGGTGTATCTATCTATCTATCTATCTATCTCAATATGTATGTATGTATGTATCTATCTATCTATCTATCTATATGTCTGTCTGTCTGTCTGTATGCATGTATGCATGCATGCATGTATGCATGTATGTATTTTCCAAACCCCTCCACACGAGTAGTATGCGACACAAGGTCAGTTTTATACGTACTTTAATAGGTTTGAATTCAGAGTCTTTCTTCTCCCAGATAAGTTGCCATACCAAGGCTAAAAAGCATAGTCTGCTTTACTATTTGGCCCATATCTGGAGAGAGAACTGTTGGATTCATACCTTTTCCAAGGATATTAGCCCTATGTAAAATGCAAACAGACTTGTCCAGGTTTTGAACTCGGGTTGCCATATTCCTTTCCTACGGGATATATCAACTACACCATGAGCAGTACATATATATGTATATATGTCACCATTCATTTTTATGAAATGATATCCTACGATGACGTATATGAATCCGCAGGTTGAAGCTCCCACGTATATATTAACGCATATATATGTGTGTGAGAGGGAGGGAGCGTGTGAGTGTGTGTGTGTGTGTGTGTGTGTGTGTGTGTGTGTGTGTGTGTGTGTGTGTGTGTGTGTGTGTGTGTGAGAGAGAGAGAGAGAGAGAGAGAGAGAGAGAGAGAGTTCTGTAAAAAAATACCAGCCAAAATCAATTTAACTGCGGTATCCTAAAATGTAAAAAATAGACAAATAATAAATATGAAATAAAATTAAGTGGAATCTGGAATAACAGGTTGGCAAATATTAACTTAAAAGCTCACATATTCAACTGATATTAGAACACCCAATAGGCTACTTGATTTCATACGAAACAAAGGTCGGTTTTTTTTTTGTTTTTGTTTTTTTGTTTTGTTTTTGTTTTTTGTTTGTTTTTTTTTGGGGGGGTTGTCGTTTTATTTTGTTTTGTTTTTTTTTTGTTTTGTTTTTTTAGATTGTTTTTTTAATCTTTTATTTATTTATTTTTTTTTTTTTTTTGGTTCATTACTTCTGAAAAGATTGAATGAGTGTCATACACCGTAACACTCACGAGAATGTTGTTGCAGTGCGCTTCAGTGAATAGTGTTTCATCTCTCTCTCTCTCTCTCTCTCTCTCTCTCTCTCTCTCTCTCTCTCTCGTACACTTACTCGCACTCTCTTTACCATCCAAAGATAAAATGCAACACACACACACACACACATACACACACATATAAATATATATATATATATATAATCAATATATATATATATATATATATATATATATATATATGATGGGGCGAAGGTAAAACACTAACATTTTTTATATGAACTACAATTCATATATGCAATCATACAAAGGTACAACGATATGTCTTGTAATAATGAAGAAAAAAGTCTTTGTTGACTGCAAGTATTTATTTTTCAGCATAATCTCCTCCCTGGTCAATGCACTTAATTCAAAAGATAATAGTAATCACATGAATCAAATCAAAACTATTTACGAACAAATTATCCGCTTACAACTTGGATGTATAAAAAAAAATTATTCCGCATCCAATAACCCACAATATCCCGTAAAAAAAACAACCAACCATATTTTAACTAATACGTGCAGAATAACAATAAAATATATATCATGAATCATCATTATTAAAAGATGATATTTTTTTTATTCTTGAAGCTTTCGAAATATGTCGGCTTTGTTTAAGAATCTTAAAATGAGAGTATTTAGAGTTGAGCAAATTAAGTCTATCTTTGAGGTGCCCGTGGTGTAATGGTTATCGTCGTAGGAAATGGACACGGCGACACGAGTTCAAATCCTGGACGAGACTGATTGCATTTCACATAGCACAAATACCCTTGGAAAAGGTATGAATCCAATTATTTTCCCTCCAGCTATGGGTAAATAGTGGGGCAGACTGGTTTCTTCAGCCTTGGTGAGGCAACTAGTCTAGGAGAAGGAAAACTCTGAATTCAAACCTGTTAAACTCCGCTTAAAAATTGACCTTGTGTCATATCCTACCCGAGCGGAGGGGTTGGGTAAATAGGATCTTTGAGCTTTGTGTTCTGTGTATTTTATAATTGATCATTTTCATTAATATATATTAAGATGTCTAAGTGAATTCGCTACGAATGCAAAGATTTTTTGTGGTCAAATTTGATAGAATCGAATTTCATGTTAACATTATAGGGGAAATTTTAAAGTTTTGATTCTGCTCCTGTGTGCATTGAGCCAACCCCTCCGCCACAAACAGGATGCAACTCAAGGTCAGTTTTCATCATTATACTCATCATGTCGCACCGCCAGCCGTTTTGTTAGCGTCCAAGTAGTGCATCCATATAGCAGTATTGATACGACCGCTGCTTGGAAGAAACTGTGTTTCATTTTATCGGTCAGGTCTGACTTCCATATGATCGATAGCTTATCGATAACTGTCCATGCCTTCGTTAGCCGCGTGTCAATGTCTTTTTCGATTGATGAGACACTGCTTTCTAGGTAGGTGAACTTGTCTACTAGTTCAGAGAGCTTCTGTCAAGAGTGGAAATGTCGCCTGTTTGATTAAAGCACATGTATTCCGTTTTATGTGCATTGAGATGGAGGCCAATGCCTGCAGCGGCTTGTTCCAAACTATGCTGTAGTGTTTCGGCTTGGTGTAGTGTATTTGCCAGAATCGCTATGTCATCGGCGTAGTCGGCGTCGGTAATTGTTTTTGCGGGGTACCTTCGGCTTTTTTTCTTTGTCAGCTCGAAGCCGTTTTCTTTGATTTTATCAATCGATGGTCTAAGCACGTAGTCTAGACAGATGACAAAGAGGTATGGGGCTAGCGTGTCCCCTTGCAGTACTCCTGCTACAATGTCGAAGTATCCTCAGTCTCCATCCGGTGAACGTCCTTTCACTTTGGTATTTCTACAGAGAATCGTTATTGCTGCGACGGTCTCTTTTGGTAGGCCGTATGCTAGTAGGAATTGTTCCATCTTCCCTCTGTGTATCGAATCGAAGGCCTTGGTAAAGTCGACAAATAGTATTGTCGCCTGTAGGTTTTTTTGCCCGTACGCCTTCAAGGATTCTACGGAGAGTCAATATTTGTGAGGTCGCTGATCTATTTCTTGTCAATTTTGGGTTCTCTACGGTTTCGTAGTAGGGCATTGTAAATTTTGGCTGCTATGGATGAAAGAGTTTTACTTCGGCAGTTCTTGGCTAATCCGAGGTCATCCTTTTTAGGGAAGGGGAGGATGCATCCCTTCATCCATCTGTCTATCGGACTTTGCGTTACAGGTCAGTCTTAAGAGCTCTAAATTCAGAGTTTATCCATAACTGAAAGAGGAATAGTTTTATTCATACCTTTTTCAAGGATATTAGCGCTGTGTGAAATGCCGATAAAATTTGAACACTCGTCACAATGTCCATGATAACTGTTACATCGCGAGCACTTAATGTAAATATAATGAATTTTTAAGGCGTTCATGGTGTAATGTTTAACGCCGTAGGAAATGGACTCGACGACCAGAGTTCAATTTCTGGACGTGGTTGATTGTATTTCATATAGCGCTTATACTCTTGGAAAAAATATGAATAAAACTATTCTTCCTCCAGCTATGGATAAGTTGTAGTGCGGATTGGACTCTTTAATCTTGTATGGTGACCGTCTAAGAAAAATAAAACTCTGAATTCGAACTTGTTAAACTCCGCTAAAAGTTGATCTTGTGTCGTATACTACTCATGTGGAGGGATTAATATATATATATATATATATATATATATATATATATATATATACTCCCCTACCCACGTAGGGTTGAGTTCTCTGGCGAAGAAGTTATCGTGTTGCCATTAGCGTCTATTGCAAGCCTCTTCGTAGATGAATTGAGGTCTCGGCTACCGTTAAACGGATGTATGTAAACAATAGTAATTGTGATTCATAACCGTTTAAAATTTACTTCACAGCTAATCGCTCCTCGTGGCTGAATGGTTAGAAGCTTTGGCTTGGCGTTTGAGTCAACCGGGTTTCGATCCCAGCTACGGGAAGATACTATCTAGCCACACTGATGAGTTCTGATAGAACGAAACAGATCTTTCTGTAGATGACTATTGATATATACATATATATATAGTGCAATTTGATGGATACTCAAACTTGGTTAAATCGTCATTATAAATCTATTTCGGCGAAGAATATTACTATACTCCCTGTCTCGTCAGATGCCTTTTTGACATGCTTTTCTAGATGTTGCAGAACAGAAAATATGGAATTACAGTTCGTATTCAAAAAATAAAAAGATAAAAAATAAAAAATAAAAATACGGTGTTAGTATATAGTGCATAATGTTATTGTTTCTGTTATTGATTCTTTTATGATCCAAATATTTCTTTGTTATGATTTAGGGGGTGTCCTCGTCGTGTAATGGTTAAAGCGATGGACTGCAGAATCGTAGTACGCGAGTTCGAACTCCAGTCGCGCTATTACGTTCACTTTCGAGCAAATACCCTTGGGAAAGGTATGAACCCCCTTATCCTCCCAACTATGGGTTAAATAGTACCACTACTGTTCTTCATTAAATAACCTAAAAAGAGTTGATATGCCATTAAACAAAGAAACCAAACAACTAAACCTTGTTATGATTTGAGCGTATAAATTTACTATCATTGTTACTTGGATGGCATTTTAGGGAATCGTTTAATGATACTAATCTTAAGAAATTGAATTTTTTTATGGAACGTTTCTTTGTCTAAGTATTTTCCAACCAAAACTCCGCCAAGTGAAGGATGCTACACAAGGTCAGTTTTTAAACGGAGTATAGCTGGATTAAATTCATAGTTCTTGGCCAGTTGCAGTACCAAGTCTAAAGGACCCGGTTTATTCTATTTGTCCATAGCTGGATCAGTGAGATCTAGATCCATGTTTGTTTGTTTTTTCAAAAGGCATCAGCTTAAAATGAAACGACACAAAAAGTCTCGACCAGAATCGGAATTTCGTTTTCTTACGATGATAACTGTTAGTCTAAACACGCCAAGTTTTGAGTTGTAAGATTTTACTTTATTTGAATGTTGGAGAGGCAGTTAAGGGTAAAACTAGGAATAAATATAATGATATCATGCAGTCGGTAGATATGGTGATAAAACGGAAGATGTTAAAGCTAAGATCAACTGTTGGCAAGTTATATACAATCCTATAAATTTCAGAAAAGGAGAGACTGGGAGAACAAGAAGTTTATTTTAATAAACGTGTAAGCATGCATGTATGTATTGATTTTTACGTTTGTGTGTGGGGGGGGCACGTGCTTACGTCCATAAGTATATGAGTTTATATATAGGTTCCTATTTGTATGTATGTGTGTGTGCCAGAGAGAGATAGAGAGAGAAAGCAAATCATTTTCTGAGAATAGGAAGAAAAGAAAAAATAATTTGAATTAAAATGTGAGGTAACAATGTGAGTAAATTGTTTTTTAATTCAATCAATATGTGTTAATGGTTTATATATATTGTTTACATATAAAAATAATAATAATAATAATAACAACAACAACAACAATAATAAAACAAACACACACAGCGACATATATATATATATATATATATATATATATATATGTGTGTGTGTGTGTGTGTGTGTGTGTGTGTGTGTGTGTGTGTGTGTGTGTGTGTATTCAGCACATCAAATATGCTTTTTCATCTATTTCATTAGATGTTTTATTAATGTACTTACTTCCTTTGCCTTTTGTAAAAAAGTATTAAGGGAAATATTATCCTGCTCTAAAGAATAAAGACTTCTTTTTTTGACAAAAAAGGAATGTCAAAATCACAAATCACTACACCGAAAAAACTAATCTTCAAGAAATCAATCATGTTTACCAGAGAACCAAAACTTTACAGCCTTTCGACAATGCCAAAATTGCTGGAGATATTACCTATTAATCTTCGTTGTTATCCATATAATCTAAGTCTGTGATCGAATAAGATTTTAGATTATCTTTTCTTTTTTAATATTAATAACTTTTTAAGATACTGGGAAATAAAAAATATCTAGACAGTTGTTTCTCTTATGGACTTCTTTATTTTTATGACCCATGTAAATGAGAAAATTGTATAAAAGAATCATACCAGAAAGATAAATATATTTAATAAAAATATGATACTTTTACGAGCTTTGTAAACGAGAAAATTGTAAAAAGTAAAACTTGAATCTCTTCCAAGATTGCCCTGTCGGCTGGGGCTGTAAAATACACCGACTAAATCTCTGAAAAAGGGTAAGACTCACCCAACGAGAGTCCTGGATATGACACTAAAAATCTGATGGTGAGGCACCAGTAATGCTGGAGCTTTGGAGAAAGTGGAGTACCCTATCATTGCCATTACTCCCAGGTCCACTCTGGCCCAATGTTGTTGCTCTCGATAGGGTACTATTTATAGGACAAATAGAACTAAACTGCGTACTTATGCTGAAGTGAATTGCTTGAAATAGAACTGTTTTTACATTTAAACTGTTGTACTTATGCTAAACTGAACTGTTTGAGATGGAACTTTTTTTAATGCTAAACTGAATATTTTTGAAACAACTGTTTTTGACACTGAAACTTCTGTATTTATGCTAAACTGAATTGTTGGATATAAAACTGTTTATATGCATAAAAATGGATCTGGCATTAAATAACCAACAATGGTTGATGAGCCATAAAACCAAACCAAACCAAACCAAACCCCATGCTGATCAACAAGAATGATTCAAAGTTGTTAGATTTGTCTATGAGTAAATTGAAATACTTTTTAAAATCTGAGAATTCATTTTTATTTATTGTGGACTTTTTGTCCTCATCTTGGTGTTGTTTCTTCTTTCACTATGTTTCAGCCAAACTTCACCTCTGGCTCTCTTCAGGTGACTTTTACCGTGACCTCGGATAGGAATGATGAGTCTTGTAAGCGTATCCCCAGTAATTACTGCCTTCCATAGTTGTTGTCTATCACACCACGTTTTTGATCAAGTAAACCTCTGGCAGGCTTGGGTAGGATTTGAAACCGCTATCTTCGAGGCCCGTGGCGCAGCAGATAGAGGCGTTGAGTCTCTACGGTTTCAGGTGAGCATTGTCAGAAGATAGCGGTTTCAAATCCTGTGGGGCATGGTAATATTTTGTTAAGGTATGCAGTATTTTACTGGGGCTTGTTTAGAGACCAAGTATATATCCTTTTAAGCATCCATCACGTGAATTATGGTAAAATTTTGAATATGTAAAGATATTAGGAATACCAAGGTCGGGCATGGCCAAAGATCGATTAGGCAGCACTGACATAAACGCTTGTCTTCCTTATCAATGTAATCTGCGAGAGTGGATCAATGTCGGTAGAATGCTAAGTTCTTACTAAATTAAACTAACTCGTTCCGTTGTTTGGTCGTGGGAGGGCTACACATGCAGCGTGCCTTAGGCAGGAGGAGCCAATTTCTCTCCAGTTGATCTGAATTCACAGATTTTTTTCTCTTAGATCGGTTGCCATACCAAAGTTAAAGAGCCCCTCCGTTTACCCATAACCATTCGTCTCTATCATCCATCGCTTCAGGCAGGTCCTTTAGACTACATCCTGTGTCCGTGAAGAGCTGTTGTTGATAATTTCTTGTTGGTTGCCCAACACTTGCACGTCCGTGTGAAGGGGCTCATGAGAGAACGTCGCTCATGAGTTCATTCTTACTTCTCACACAGTGTTCTGCATGTCTTTTTCGACTTATTTCGATGGTTTTAGAGATGGGAGGTAGGTGGCCGTTCCATTAAACTAAGAACATTGACAATGGAAGAGATTAAAATGAAATATTTGTTGTGCGAAACAAATGTTTCCGTCTTCATAATTCTCCGGAATTTTATGTAACTATTTCATATATATATATATATATATATATATATATATGTATATGAGTGTGTGTGTGTGCGTCTGTGTCTGTGTGTGTGTCTGTGTCTGTGTGTGTGTGTGTGTGTGTGTGTGTGTGTGTGTGTGTGTGTGTGTGTGTAAAGTTTGAACCGTAATTCTATATCCTATTAAAGTTATTCCTATTTATCAACCCTTCCGCTCGGGCAGGATATTACACAAGGTCAATTTTTAAGCGGAGTTTAACAGGTTTGAATTCAGAGTTTTCCTTTTCCTAGACTAGTTGCCTCACCAAGGCTGAAGAACCCAGTCTGCCCTATTATTTACCCATAGCTGGAAGGAGAATAGTGGGATTCATACCTTTCCCAAGAGTATTAGTGCTATGGGAAATGCCATCAGTCTCATCCAGGATTTGAACTCGTGTTGCCGTGTCCATTTCCTACAACGATAACCATTACACCACAGGCATCTTCCAATTAAAGTTATCAGTTGAATTTTCCTCTGGAATTTTCCTCTGGAATTTTTAATGAATAATCTTCAAACGATTCGACAAATAGAGAATCATTGGCTCAAATCCATCGACGAAGAGTGGGTGTTAAAAATAAATATTTGGAGTATGAGATTAGCGCAGTTTTAATTCTTATGTTGTGAGTTTATTGAAATACCCACATACGTTGTGATAAATCGCTGTTACCACAGGAACTTACAAAGTTTACGGATCTCGTAGTAATTAATGAAACCTTTAAGATCTTGTAATATACTCTATGTATCTAAATGTGAATCCCAGGTCAAGTTATACCAAAAACCAAAAAAAATGATACTCGATGCTGCTTTGCTTAACACCCAGCATTAATAAGGTACGGATCAAGGGTAAAATAGAACTATCTCGGGAAAGGAGTAGCGACTTCCCTTAGACTTCAGTGTAGTAGCTAATGAAAAGGGAGCCTTCGGGTCACCCTTGACTAAGGTCGCTAACTTTACTTATTTACTCAGTAAAGTGTTTCAATAAATACAGAACATTAACGTAATTTCGTAACAGATTCACGTCTTTTTTATCGTTCAGCACAATGCCTTCAGCGATTCAGATTTGGCAACTCTGTACAGACGCCTAATTTATCATATACATCTATATATGATTTATTCATAATCTGCTTTGCTACTCAACAGAGAATTGTGTGGTTCATACTTAAAACATTGCTTTTATTCGCTACTATTAATACGGATTGTAAGGATTATGAGTTGATGGTGTCGATGGAGAACAAAGGAACTGAGTAATTTAGATGAAGCAAACGGCGGAGGACATAGAGTATTTTTCGGTTGCATCAAAGTTTACAATGCCACAGGTTGCAATTGATAGTTTCAAGTACATGCATTTTTTAGAATAACATTTATTCTTTATCCATTAGCTACAGAATCTACATGTATATATATTACACAATACAATACACTGGGATATGTATGCTTATGTTGTAGAAAAACGTGTTCGTATGCATGTACGTATATATAACAATTAGACACCTTAAAAAAGTGATAGATTACCAATAAAGACTATCTCTTCATAAGCGAAAATTGTCAACTAGAATAAAGAACATACCAGCCCGTATAAACTTCCCCCACACCCGTGTCTATTCTGTTTTATTTATCCATTAGATCTGAAGATCTTCGAGTTTTTGGTTTACACCAGAAACGCAAAACAGGATGGAAATAAATTCATAATCCTAAAATAACCGGTCTTTGTTTTTTTCTTTAAATAAAGTATATATATATATATATATATATATATATATATATATATATATATATATATGAATTCTTATATTTCTCTGATAACTTGGTATTGTTAAAATTTGACTATGTTAGCCATGACCGGTTAGAGTGTTCGCCAATGGCCCGGGAGACCTGGGTTCATACCAAAGACTCAAAAAATGGTACTTGATGCCTCCTTGCTTAACAGCATTATAAGGTACGGATCAAGGGTAAAGTAGAGCAATCCAGGGAAGGAATAGCGCCCTCCCCTACACCTTGGTGTAGTAGCTATCGAAAAGGGAGCCTTCGGGTTACCCTCGACTATGGTCGCCCACTTTACTTACTTATGTTAACCATAGTTATACATATAGCTTTGTGTTATAATCGTTTTTTTATATGAGGAATATTTAATATGAAATAGAATAATCTTTCGTTAGACATGGCTGGTTAACATGAATGCGTTAAACTCATTTAAGACACTTCATAAGTTACAACTGATTTTGGTGGTGCCCCGGTGTAATGGTTATCGTCGTAGGAAATGGACACAGCGACACGAGTTCAAATCCTGGACGAGACTGATCGCATTTCACATAGCACTAATACCCTTGGGAAAGGTATGAATCCAATTATTCTCCCTCCAGCTATGGGTAAATAGTAGGACAGACTAGGTTCTTCAGCCTTGGTGAGGCAACTAGTCTAGGAGAAGGAAAACTCTGAATTCAAACCTGTTAAACTCCGCTTAAAAATTGATCTTATGTCATATCCTGCCTGAGCGGAGGGGTTGGTAAATATAAGTTACAATTAAGACATTTGATACGTTCAAAAAGATTTTGTCAGTTCCAGCAGCGGAGGTGAATATTTGCTTAGTCAATGGAAATAAAGTCTTGACAGTCAGAAAATGCGACCAATTATTTACTCAGTTTCATTCGGGAAATTTTACCCTTAAAAATTTATTTCGTTCCGAACCATTGATTTCTATCGACAATTAAACTCTTCTAAGCATGACAGAAGGGAACATTTGGATGACAGCAAAAGATATGATGTGTCATGACAATTCAATAAAATCCACACAGCAATTATATCCAACTTTTATGAAATCGGTAAAGTGTCAAAATTTGACATTTGTTCCATGTGTTCTCAACTTAATTAGATAGTTATCATATGTTCGTCATTAAGCACAAGATTTGCTACTGAACTCGTTGTGCTATAATCATCCCCGTAGGAAATTAACTCGGTGACTCGAGTTGTAATCCTGGACGAAGCTGTTTGCACCTCACATAACGTAATACCCAAAGGAAAGGTACGCATTCAACTATTCTCCCTCCAGCTGTAAGTAAGTAGTAGGGTAGAATAGGTTCTTAAATCTTAGTATTGCAACTAGTCTAGGAGAAAGAAAAGGTTTTATTCAAACCTGTTAAACTCCACTTATAGATCGACCAAGTGTCGCATCCAGCATGAAAGTATATTTATCATTGAAAAAAAAATGAGTTTTTAAAATCATATTCAGCTAAAGAGATTCTGCTTACTAAGCAAGGATAACCCTATTCCTGAAATGAAACCAGGATTACACTATAAGAAGGTAGTGTTCTATTTTGTGCGATCTTGGGAGTGTCAACTGCAATAAATAATTTCTAATGAAGCAGTCAATTCTGATATTGTTGTCCACTGAAGATGTTCTTCACCCTTCAATCGGATGATTCAATACCAATGAAATCGAAAAAAAAAAAATCAGAATACTTAATACCTGAATACTTTACTTATTTGCAAATACTTATATACTGTAGAATTTATGTCTTTAAAAGTTAACACTCATCTCTATTCTAACGATTTGGGTATTACTTTCCGTATTGCTTTCAGAAATTCTTTTCACATGAATTCTACAGTACATATTTTTATAAAATTTGTACACTGTAGAATTTGTGTTTAAAAGTTAACACTCATCTCTATTCTAACGATTTGGGTTTTACTTTCCGTATTTCTTTCAGAAATTCTTTTCACATGAATTCTACAGTACATATTTTTATAAAATTTGTACACTGTAGAATTTGTGTTTAAAAGTTAACACTCATCTCTATTCTAACGATTTGGGTTTTACTTTCCGTATTGCTTTCAGAAATTCTTTTCACATGAATTCTACAGTACATATTTTTATAAAATTTGTACACTGTAGAATTTGTGTTTAAAAGTTAACACTCATCTCTATTCTAACGATTTGGGTTTTACTTTCCGTATTGCTTTCAGAAATTCTTTTCACATGAATTCTACAGCGTATATTTCTATAAAATTTGTACACTGTAGAATTTGTGTTTAAAAGTTAACACTCATTTCTATTCTAACGATTTGGGTTTTACTTTCCGTATTGCTTTCAAAAATTCTTTTCACATGAATTCTGCTGTACACATTTTTATAAAATTTGTACACTGTAGAATTTATGTCTTTAAAAGTTAAAACTCATCTTTATTCTAACGATTTGGGTATTACTGTCCGTATTGCTTTCAGAAATTCTTTTCACATGAATTCTACAGTTTACATATATATATATAATTTGTATACTCTAGAATTCATGTGAAAAAAATTTCTAAAAGCAACACGGAAAGTAATACCCAAATCGTTAGAATAGAGGTGAGTGTTAACTTTTAAATACAGTGGAGCTCCTGAGAGGGTATCTAGCGTGAAATTCCTTCCTGGTCACTTTTTCTTATCCTCTGACTATTAATTATGTGGTAATTAAAGAAAATTTAAGATAGAGATGAAGTCTGAGGAAGTTATGATTCATCTGAATAAGTTGATGTTATATCTAAATGACGTCACGTAAAGATATTATGATTCCACAGTTGGTCTTAAAGTAACTTGTAGAATGAGGAATGAGTTAAAGCCAAAATACATGCTTGTAGGTATTTAATATTCATGAGTGGACTTTTGGCCTTGTGAGGAAATTGTGCAGCTGAATATATGTTTGTTTGTTTGTTTGTTTGTTGTTTTTTTAGTATACTGCTTTATCAATATTGTTGATTGTTTTGATGACACTAGGCATGCGTAATGGCTTCGATGAAGGCAGGTGTTGGCTGCGCGATTTGGCTGTGATATAATCTTGCTTCCATTGATCGTAATGAGAAATGATTGAGTTTTAAGCCTGTTAAATGAGACAGAACATTTCGTGTCTCCTAGCAGAATTCGTACTAAATTTCTGTTCATAGACTTTGTAGTTTACCATCTGGTTTTTGTAACAACAAAAACAACAACAACAATAAAAACAACACCACCACCACCAACAACAACAACAACAATAATAATAATAATAATAATAATAATAATAATAATAATAGGTGATAATGAAGGTAATGATAGCTATTAATTGTATATCGTCATAATTATCATATCAAATGACAAGGTGGCTTTTGGGGCTCGTGTTTAGATGAACTATGTTTTGTTATAGGAGCCATAGCAACGGTCATGGCCAACTGGCTTTGGTGTCGTTTACACCCACCTGGGGAAGCTACCGGTAATGTGGAATGTACCGGAAGTCATCCATAATCTTTGTGGGAGCTGGTTGAGATGACAGGAAGTTGCGTGGAGTGTAAAAGACTTGGCCAAAATCTTGATATCCGTTATAAGATATAGTAATAGAAATATAATATATGACATTTAAATATAATATATGACATTTGATAAATACAATATATGGCATATATAAATAATTACAAATAATGTATTAATATATATAAATAATAATAAATAGTTTAAATAATTACCATATTTTATATTGCAGGGGACATATCGACCGAAACGTTGTGGAAATAACAATAAAGATGAACACAATGGTCCGAAAACCCTTAATGATAAAAGAAAATAAATTATCTGTTCAATTTTGTTCAAAATTTTGTTCGCTCAATCATATTAAATAATGAACTAATCTAAATATAAACAATAATCGATATCATATGCATAATAATAATAATAAATTTTATATATAGCATAGAGGAATATCATATATAGAACATGAATAAATAAAAAATATGACATTTAAGTTTAATTTTTACTTAGTATCCATGCTTTTTTACCAAAAATTCTTGAATTCACCAACTAATAAAACGTAAGTAAAGTAAAGTAAAGTTGGTGACCAGAGTCGAGGGCAACCAGAAGGCTCCTTTTTCAGTACTACACAGAGGTGTAGGAGAGGGCGCTACTCTTTTCCTTGTATTGCTCCACTTTACCCTTGATAAGTAAGTAAAAATTGGCGACCGTAGTCGAGGGCGACCAGAAGGCTTCTTTTTCAATAGCTACTACACCGAGGGGAGGGCGCTACTCCTTTCCCTGGATTGTTCCACTTTACTCTCGATACGTACCTTATGTTGCTGAGTTTTAAGCAAGGAGGTATCAAGTACCATTTTTAAAGTCTTCAGTATGACGCGACCTGGTATTGAACCCAGGTCTCTCAGACCATTGGCGAACACATTACCCACTAGGCCAATGAGCCGGTTAAGGAAAATGTCTGCTTGAATTAGTCAATATAATTTTGGATTGTTTGTATTTTCTAAATAAGTAATTAAAATATGTTAATAGCTGTGTAAAACTGCCTAGTATTAAACCCAACAAAAATCTCTTCAAACGTGATCAAATGGATATGTCAATAACTGTTATTTGTTTGGAGAAGAAACTATTCTTTATCTTTAGCAGTAGAAATTAGAACGACATATCAATTTTTTTAAAGCAAGGAATTTAAATGGGAAATATTCCAAGCTAAAGTAGCATCAGTACTACTGTTTAGTTGCACCACTTGAGCTTTAACAAAATGCTTGTACAAAAAAAAAACTAGATGCGAACCACTCAAGGATGCTGCGTGGTATTTTGAACAAATTCTGGAAGCCGCACCCTACAAAGCAGTAGCTGTACGGCCACTTACCTCCCATCGCACAAACCATCCCAGTAATACGAGCAAGTTATGCTAAGCACTTCATGAGGGGTAAGGATGGACTCATAAGAAACTTTCTCCAATTAACATATAAACGTGGACGCACCAGTGTTCGTCGAGCGACAAAAACTAGCGTTAATTAGCTCTGTACAGACACTAAATGCTGTCTAGATGACTTAAGAGCGATAGCTGATAGAGTTGGATAGTGAGAGAAAGCAAAAGAAAACTGTACTATCGGCACACTTAGATGATGATGATGATGATGATGATGAGGAGGAGGAGGAGGAGGAGGAGGATTCTAACAGAACTATCATATGCAGTCGTGTTTAAGTCGAATATTAAAATTAAAGTTTTGACTACTAAACCATTGATAAAATTTTTGGTAAGTTTAACTCTTGGAAGAGTTATAAGAAATTATGACCTATATATCTTAGAGAAAAAATATACACAAATTAGAAATGGAAAGCTTGGAGATCTTGAAATTAAATAATCTTATGCAAGGTGTTTTAATATTTTGATGACATTTGAGATGTACAGGATATTTTAGAAAAATTGATATCATTTCGTATCTCGTATCTTGACCAGTTCTCATTCAAGTTATCTCAAACTTTAAGAACATGTATTGAAATAACACAAAATTCTATATTTAATCTTAAGAACGCTTTTTTTTCTTTCCAGTGATTGGCATTTCTGCATATGCAAAGAAAAAAAAGAACTTACAATTTTGAATCATTTCTTCGCATGCCCTCAAAATTTGAGATCATAAAAATTAGAATTGGTCAAGTTATTAGATTTCGGAATTATATCATTTTTTTTTTTTTTTCTGAAACACTCATTAAATTATCGCAGTTATGGAAAACTGTCATATTCCGTTAAATATTATTTCAAATGCATATTCAAAATATCAAAAGCTGTGCTTCTAATAAAGACTATTAGCCGATGAGACTAGGGTCAGGTGTAATTAGGGGTTTTGAACATCATTACTAATAACGCAAAGCAACCTTGCAATACCTTTATTAGATTTTAGAAGTTTCCTGTCATAGAGTAGAAACACTTGATGAAATTCCATCTTTTTAATATATTCCATCCGTAAACGTATCTAGAATTGTGTGATGGTTAAGACATTATTAATGCGTAAGAATATAGCAGGGTGCCCGGCACCGGAGCTATATGTCAGAACTAAGCAAAGATTACTAAATTATCATATTTCTTCCATATTCACCACTTTCTAGTCAATGTTCATAAGGCCAAAAATATATTTGAATTTAGTGACTAGATGAATAAAAATATAGAACTCTTTTTCCTGAAATGGAACGACATAACTAACGAAAAATATATTTTTTGTGGGCTTATATGTTGGACCTAACCGATAAAATGAAACGCAGTTTCTTCCAGGCAGCGGTCACATCGATACTGCTATATGGATGCACTACATGGACGCTAACAAAACGGCTGGAGAAGAAGCTAGATGGCAATTACACAAGAATGCTGCGTGCAATCCTGAACAAGTCTTGGCAGCAACACCCCACAAGACACCAACTGCACGGCCACCTGCCTCCTATCACGAAAACTATTCAAGTTAAACGAACCAGACATGCAGGACACTGCTGGAGAAGCAGAGATGAACTCATAAGAGATGTACTCTTATGGATCCCCACACATGGCCGCGCAAAAGCAGGACGACCAGCACGAACATACATTCTGCAGCTATGTGAGGATACGGGATGTTGTCCTGAAGACCTACCTAGGGTAATGAACGATAGGGAGGAGTGGCGAGAGAGGATAAGTGATATCCGTGCTACCAGCGCGATATGATGATGATGATGATGATATGTTGGACAAACATAAAGGAATTAAAGTAGTATAGGGAAATAGAAAAAACTGTGTTAAGATACGAGCAGAAACTTTTGGAAGCAGTGTCACCCAATCACTGACACAACGAATAATAATAATAATAATAATAATAATAATAATAATTAAGACGTAACGAAACAGTAAATGTAGGCTATGCGGTGACAGAGACGAAACAATCAATCACATAATAAGCGAATGCAGCAAATTGGCACAGAAGGCGAGACACGACTGGGTCGGTAAAGTGATCCACTGTGAAATGTGCCAGAAATTTAAATTTGACCACACTCACAAATGGTATATGCACAACCCAGCACCTGTCCTAGAAAATGACACATAATTACTTTTATGGGACTAACATACAAACGGATCACCTAATCTCGGCCAGAAGACCAGACCTTATAATAATCAACAACAACAAAAAAAGAGAATATGCAAAATTGTCGACTTTGCTGTTCCGGCCGACCATAGAATAAATCTGAAGGAATGTGAAAAGAAGGATAAGTACCTCGACCTTGCTAGGGAATTGAAAAGGCTGTGGAACACGAAAGTGACGATTGTGCCAATTGTGATTGGTGCTTTTGGCACAATAACTAAAGGATTATCAAAAGTTCTGGAGGACTTGGAAGTTGGCGAACGGGTAGAGACTATCCAAATAACAGTATTACTGAGAACGACCTGAATTCTGAGACGAGTCCTGGAGACTTGAGGAGAATTGCTGTCACTCAAACTTTAGTGAAAAACCATCAGCTAACACTGAAAAACTCTAAAGGAGTAAATAATGATAATAATGATAATGATAATAATAAAGAAGAAGAAGAAGAAGAAGAAGAAGAAGAAGAAGAAGAACAACAACAACAACAACAACAACAACAACAACAACAACAACAACCACAACTTGAAGGTCCAAAGGCGAAAATACACCTTGATTCACTCAGAGCAACACTTAAAAATGTACCAAATTTTAAACAACTGGCCATTATGGTATTCATGGATACTTTGTTTTAAAAATTCGCTTCCATCCACGACAACCAGGCTACCGAAATGAATGGATGCCTAGAAGAAACAGACGTACCCGAATGGAAGAGTAAAAGAAAGACCACACTGATCCAAGAAAGATCCCCAAAAGGTAACGTCCGCCAACAACTGGAGACTCATAACGTGTCTACTCATGACGTGGAAAATACTAACGGCTCAAATAATGGAGATTTACAATTCGCTAAAAAGTCGCGGACTGTTCCCTGAGGTACAGACACGATGCCACTAGGGAACCAGAAGATTAGGATATCTACTGTACATTGATCAACACTTCCTCAAGGAGAGTAAAACGAGACGGAAAAAGGTAGCTATGGCGTGGATGACTTACATAATTGCAGACGATATGGTCTCTCAAAGCAGGAAAATAGACTGTCACAAAATGTACATGACATTTGGCAAAGTCATAAAGTTTATTGTGAAAACCATGAAAAACTGGAGAATGGAATTGACAGCAGGAGAAAAAATGCTCGGTTGAGGTGAAAATCCAGATAGGTATATTCCAGGGAGTTGCGCTATCGCCATTACTATATCTGATATTTATGATGCCACTCAGTCACATACTTACGAAATGCACAGGCGGATAAAAATTTACTAAACCGCAAGAAAAGATAAATCAACTAATGTTCATGGATGACATCAAACTGTTGGGGCAGAAATAAAAAAGAATTGGAAAACTTAATACACTCAATGAGTATATAGAGTGACGATATCGGGATGGAATTGGGCATAGAAGAAGGTGCTATGCTAAAGATGAGAAGCGGGACACGACACATAACGGAAGGAATTGAACTATTAAACGAAGAAAAAATCAGAATGCTAGGAGAAAAGGAAACCTACATATGTTTGGGAAAATAGAAAGCAGACACCATCAAACAAGTGGAGATGAAAGAAAAAATTAAAAAGAACGTGAAAACTTCTGGAAATTAACTATATAGCAGAAATCTCGTCAAAGGGATAAATATAAAAATGAGAATAAAAACAACTGTATGGATATTTCAAGCGACAAACAAGTGAACTCTCACAGGATATCACTTAGACATGGTTTGGTTTCTTTGTTTAATGGCATGTCAACCTTCGTGGGTTATTTAATACCAAAGCTATTCTTCTAAAGAACAGTAGTGGTACTATTTAACCCATAGCTAGGAGAATAAGGGGGTTCATACCTTTACCAAGTGAACGTAATAGCGCAACTAGAGTTCGAACTCGCTTACTACGATTCTGCAGACCATCGCTTTAACTATTACACCACGAAGACACCCCCTCGCTAAGACATGGCTAAGAAATAGACACCTTAAGAGAGAAACTGAATCTCTTCTGGTATTAGGATTATGTCAAAGCAAAAATAGACAAGACGCAATAAAATTGTAGATCTTGAATGTGTGGTGAGAGAGGCGTATCGCTCAACCACATAATAAGCGAATACAATAAATTAGCACCAAAGGAGTAGACTAGACTGGGGAAGGTGATTTACTTGGAATTATGCAAAAAGTTTAAATTTGACCATAAGAACAAATGGTATATGCACAATCCGTCCTAGAAAATGAGACTCGCAAAATTGTTTTGGATTTTAAGATACGAACGGATCATCTAATCTCGACCAGACAACCACACCTAGTAATAGTCAAAAAAAAAATGAGAACCTGCTGAATAGAGAACTTTGCCGTTCCGGTTGTCTACAGGGTCGTAATTTACGAAGCTTTTTGCTTCGAAGTGGCACAAGGCCGAATGAATGGGTCACCAAATGAGAACGGTTGTCTACAGGGTAAAACGAAAAGAAATCGGAAAGAGAGATAAGTACCTAGACCTTGCTAGAAAAAATAATAGAAAAACTATGAAACATGAAAGTGTCGATGATATGAATTGTAATTAATGCACTCAATACAGTCACCAAATGATTGGGACAGGGAGTCGAGGATTTGGAAATAAGAGGAAAGTGGAGACTGTACAGACTACAGCATTATTAAGATTGGTCAGAATACTGATTAGACTCCTGGAAACTTGGGAGATTTGCTGTCATTCAAACTCAATTAAAAAAAATCATCCGCTGACACTAGAGTGAAAGATTTTTAAAAGAGTACCAAATGATTATTAAAGGGACTGGAGGACTTGAAAATAGGAGGACGAGTGGAGACCATCCAAACTACTACATTATTGAGAACGGCCAGAATACTGAGAAGAGTCATGGAGACTTGAGGAGATTTACTGTCACTCAAACTCCAGTGATGGTAAGGTTCTGATGCTAAGGTTCCAGCAAAGCTGGAGCTTTGGGGAATGCGGAGTACCCCTTCATTGCCATCGCTCCCAGGTCCACACTGTCCCGAAGTAGAAGCACCTGATAAGGGTTCTATCTATGGGTTAAATACAGCTAACGGCATACTTATGCTAAACTGAATTGTTTGATTAAACTGAATAGCTTGAAATAGAAACGTTTTTGACAATTAAACCGTACTTACATTTAAACTGTGTGCTTATGCTAAACTGAATTATTTGAAATAAAACTGTTTTCGACATCGAAACTGTATTTACACTAAACTGAATTGTTTGACATGGAACTGTTTTGACATTAAACTGTGTATAAACAAAATCTGTGCTTATGCTAAACTGAATTAGCTGAATTAGAACTGCTTGACTAAACTGAATAGCTAAAAATAGAAATCTTTTACACAATTAAACTGTACTTACATTTAAACTGCGAGCTTATGCTAAAATGAATTGTTTGAAATTGAACTGTTTTTGACATTGAAACTGTACTTACACTAAACTGAATTCATTTTATATGACTGTTTGAATAAACTGAATAGTTTGAAATAGAAATTCTTTTGACAATTAAACTGTGTACTCATGCTAGACTGAATTGTTTTAAATAGAACTGATTATTTACATAAAAATGGATTTGTCGTTCAAAGACTTACAAACATTGATATGCCATAAAACCCAAACAACCAACTAACCAACTTGATAATTATCATAGTTTAAAGATAATTTACATGCTCATCATCTGGCACTTCAAATCATGATTTTAGAGAAGACATTCTTATTAGAAAGGTTTTGTTCATCTCAATCGGAACTATATTGTTATGAAAAATAACAGGAACTTGTAGCAATGGGAGATTACTTAGCAGTATTAATCTCTTCTCCAAATAACCTGTCACCGGTTATAATCGGTCAAATGATATCAGTAACAAGGAATGATCTCTAAATTAACCAATTACAAGATTAGAAGGTTCAAACTGTTTTACTATTGACCTATAAATGTGGGGGAATTGGCTTCATCCCTTTCAGAAAAGAAAATGCTGAGCGTTAACTGTCCCATCCAAGATCTGAATTCCGTTCCCATTTCCTTTATCCGTGTCACTAACCATCATAATCGTCATGCTAACAACACGAAGTTCCCTGACCCTTTCTCTCCATCTATCCCTATCCTCCATCGTTCCTTGTAGGTATTCTAGACTGCATCCAGTGTCCGCACAGAGCTGGTGAACATCAGATCTTTAAAAAAAATATTTTTCTGAAACAAATATGATTACATTTACAAATAACATGCGACAGGTTGTATTGGGTTACACGTTTCCAGAAACGAAAAATGTTTCTTAAACTGACCGATAATCCAGCGCCGAAGATGGATTACATTTGGGAATGAGGTTCAGAAGTTCTTGACTCTAACAAGAAACGAATTGACTAAAGCCATGAAATGGGCACATCATCCCAAAAATCAATCTCATTTATCAGAGAAAAAAATATTCAATATATATTCTTAAAAAAGAAAAGATCATTAACTTTTTGAAAGGGCCAAGACCTTTGGAGCTCTTCTCGTAATAACCTAAGACTATCGATGAAAATAAAAAATGAAAGAAAAAATCTATTGTAGTAATGAGAATCTTCTTATTTTCTTCAACCTCGAATTTGCGTTTTATTTGTTTGTTCGTTTTTATTATTAAGCATTTCTTTAATTTAAAAATTTTAGACATCATCACGAAAGACTGAGTGACAATAGGACAACCTAAATTTCCATCGTTCTTAGTTTCGAGTAAAACCCAATTACCACTATAGCCTAAAGAGTCGTAATTCTTCAGGGAATGGTTATTATTACCTAACACGACGCAAGTTTTCTTATCAATAATAATTGGCGGCCTTCACATAAGTTCCAGAGATAGCAAGTTCGAAGAGATTCTCTTGAAATCTCTTGCAGTTTCTAGGACTCTTCACGGTATTCAAACCGATCCAAATAATGCTGCGCTCTCTACGGTTTCAATCCTTTCCCGAATCCTTTGCTCCCTTAATCTCTTTTCCAGGTTATTTTGGAAAACATATATAAGTCTGTGCATATACAATATGTCTCTATGGTCAAACTTCAGTCTTTTGAACAGTTCTCATTTATGTCCCATCTTTTAATCCTTTTTAGCAGTTTTCTGCGTATTATGTGGTGGATTATCTCATATCCCCCCTCTCTTTCTCTCTCTCTCTCTCTCACACACACACACACACACATACACGCGCGCACACACACACACACATACATGTACACACACTTTTTCAAAGCTGAAGAAGTTAGTAATGAGTAAAGTATAAAGTTGGTAAAATTCGCGACTATAGTCAAGGGTGACCAGAAGGCTCCCTTTTCAGTAGCTACTACACCGAGGTGTAGAGAAGGGTGCAACTCCTTTCCATGGACTGCAACAATTTACCCTTGATCCGTACCTTATAATGCTGAGTGTTAAGCAAGGAGGGATCAAGTACCATTTTTTGAGTCTTTGGTATGACTCGACCTGGGATTGAACACCGGTCTCCCAGGCCATTGGCAAAAAACTAAAACTATTCATTTTGACTGTATAATAAATAACACCAAATAATATCCGTTTTGATTGGATAATGTTCCTCTAGAAATAATAGAAATATTCTATTTGTAATGAGAACATAATTAAATGCTTAAGAAAAACTGTTTGGTGCATACAGATTCATACGCTATAAGATAGATAGATCGAGAGATAATGAATAGACTGTGATAGATAGATGGATAGATAGATAATGAACAGACTGAGATAGATAGATAGATAGATAGATAGATAGATAGATAGATAGATAGATAGATAGATAGATAATGAACAGACTTAGATAGATAGATAGATAGATAGATAGATAGATAGATAGATGGATAATGAACAGACTGAGATAGATAGATAGATAGATAGATAGATAGATAGATAGATAGATAGATAGATAATGAACAGACTGAGATAGATAGATAGATAGATAGATAGATAGATAGATAGATAGATAGATAGATAATGAACAGACTGAGATAGATAGATAGATAGATAGATAGATAGATAGATAGATAGATAGATAGATAGATAGATAGATAGATAGATAGATAGATAGATAATGAACAGACTGAGATAGATAGATAGATAGATAGATAGATAGATAGATAGATAGATAGATAGATAGATAGATAGATAATGAACAGACTGAGATAGATAGATAGATAGATAGATAGATAGATAGATAGATAGATAGATAGATAGATAGATAGATAGATAGATAATGAACAGACTGAGATAGATAGATAGATAGATAGATAGATAGATAGATAGATAGATAGATAGATAGATAGATAGATAGATAGATAGATAGATAATGAACAGACTGAGATAGATAGATAGATAGATAGATAGATAGATAGATAGATAGATAATGAACAGACTGAGATAGATAAATAGATAGATAGATTTAATATCAAATTCATATTTTGAATTTTTGATTGTTAATGTTTGCATTATCATTTTACTCATTTGAGAGTTTTTTCCCATCAGCGTTACATGATGCTTTTCCACTGGAGTTTGAGAGACAGCAAGTCTCCTCAAGTCTCCTCGTCTCTTTGTATTATGGCTGATCTCATTAATGCTGTCGTTTAGATTGTCTCAACTCGCCATCTTTTTACTAAGTCTTCCACTCCCTGTATCAATCCTTTGGTAACTGTATCGCGCGTACCAATTACAATTGGTATCACTGTCACTTTCATTCTCTAGTCTTTTCATTTCTCTAGAAAGGTCTAGGTACTTATATCTCTTTTCGCTTCCTTTCATTTTTACTCTGTGGACAGCCGTCTTCCTTTGCATTGTTTTTATTTAGTCTTCTAGTCGATGCATCAATGCTATGTTAAACTCTGGCAAGTCCTCCTCCTTCTTTTCTTGACACATTCAGTTAGTCTACGTCATCACTTGAATGTAAAGCCTTATCCATAATCATGAATTTTCTGGTTCTCTGGTCCATTTGTTGAAGTTCTTCTTTCGTCCAGTGGAAGAATAGTTCCGAGTATCTTACGAGGAGGACAGCCCAGGTATTTATCCTTTTGAAGAGATTTCAGCTATGAAGTTTGGTTTCAAGTAGTTTTCTCATTCTCCTGAGGTGTTTTTTTTTTTTTATTTTTTTATTTCATTTTGCATGTTTGATGCAGTTCACTTCCAATATTCGCAAGTATTCATAAGTTTCCTTTTCTCAGAGCGATCTGATATTTTTTTTTTTTTTTTTTTTTGATGTGATAGTTCTATTCCTTCTGTCATATGTCATTTTCCACTTCTCATTATTAGCATGGCGCATATTTCTTTGCCAAATTCCGTCCCTATATTGTCACAGCATATCCTTACTTCCTGAATTAGGGTTTCCTGTTCTTTTTCCTTTTTGACAAAGAGTTTGACGTCGTCCACGTACATTAGATGATTTATCTTTTACTGCAATTTAGTAAGTTTATATCCGCCTGTACATTTCCTAAGTAAGTGATTGAGGGGCATCATCGATATTTCAAATTGTAATGGTGATAGCTCATCTCCCTGGAATATACCTCATTTGAATTTCACCACAGTTATGCTTTTTCCTCTTGCTGTCTAGTTAAAAATTATTATTTTAGCATGATGTAGAAGAATTTCCTTCGGAGCGATGTAAGCTGATAACAGGTACAATGTGATCGAAATTGAATCAAAGACATTTATCATTGCTTAATGTTGGTGATAAAGATCATGTGACTATTCCAATTTACAAGTTTTAATCATATATTAATAATTAATACATATATATATATATATATACTAATAATCATTTATATATACAATACTGAATGCGTGTGAGCATTATTATTTGTAGTAGTAATAGTAGAAGCAGTAGTAGAAGTAGTAGTAGTGGTTAATAACACCGCTAATAATTACTCCGAAGTTACTTCTGCTAGTAATTGCCCTTCTTTGTTTGAATATTGGCCAAGCGGTTAGAGTGTTCGCCAATGGCCCGGGAGACCTGCGTTCAATCCCAGGTCGAGTCATACCAAAGACTCAAAAAAATGATACTTGATCACTCCTTGCTTAACACTCAGCATTATAAGGTACGGATCAAGGGTAAAGTGGAGCAATCTAGGGAAGGAGTAGCGCCCTCCCCTACACCTTGGTGTAGTAGCTATCGAAAAGGGAGCCTTCCGGTCACCCTCGACGATGGTGAAATGGTTTGAATATTATTAACTATAACAGAGATAACAGTGGTATCTCTTTTACTTCAACTAGACCATTTGTGCCGATTCTTTTTATTAAAATGATTATGAAAGCACCAGCCACAGCAATAAAATGACACGAATAAACTCCTATGGGACTTTGACATACAAACGGATCACCTAATCCAGAAGACCAGACCTTATAATAATCAATAAAAAAAAAAAAGAATCAGCAAAATTGTCGACTTTACTGTCCCAGCGGACCACAGAAAAAATCTGAAGGAATGTGAACAGAAGAATAAGACAATTGAAAAAGCTGTGGAACATGGAAGTGACGAGTCGCCAATTGTGATTAGTGCTTTTGGCACAATTACTAAAGGATTATTAAAAGGCCTGGAGGACTTAGAAGTTGGCGGACGGGTAGAGACTATCCAAATGACAGCATTACAGAGAACGGCCAGAATCTTGAGACGTGTCCTGCGGACTTGAGAAGACTTACTGTCACTCGAACTCCAGTGAAAAACCATCAGCTAACACTGATGTGAAAAACTCTAAAGGAGTAAATAATGATAATAATAATAATAATAATGAGAACGGCCAGAATACTGAGAAGAGTCCTGGAGACTTGAAGATACTTGCTGTCACTCGAACTCCAGTGAAAAAACATCAGCTAACAGAGATGTGAAAAACTATAAAGGAGTAAATAAGAAGAAAAAGAAGAAAAAAGAAAATTACAAATATCTAAAAGCGGTTGCCATCAAACAAGCGGATATGAAAGGAAAAAAAAGAGAACCTCAAACGAACGAAAGAGCTTCTCGAGACCAAGCTCTGCAACCGATATTTCCTCAAAGGAAGAAGAAGTCCCCCTCGTAAAATACTTGGGACCATTCATAGAATGAACCAATGAGAGAAAATCAGAGAAATGAACCTGAGGACAAGAGAGTAGATAATGACATAGACAGACTGTATCAAGAAAAAAAAAAGAAGGACGAAGCCTTTTCAAAATAAAAGATAGTGTGGACGCATTAATATGAGAACTCGAACACTTTATAACAAGACAAAACAAGAACTATTTACAGCGGTAACCATCAGCTAACGTTGGTCTGAAAAATTCTCAAAAGAGTCAAATGATAAATGTAGAAAATACGAACAACACAAATTAGGGAGGAGATTTACTATTCGCTAATAAGCTGCGGATAGTTCCCCGAAGAACAGAAAGTACGCTACAAGGGAACGAGGAACAAGAGACCTACTCTACATTAATCAACACAATGTCAAGGACATCAAATCGAAAAAAAAAATGTTGCTATAGTGTGGATTGACAATAGAAGCATATGATATGGTACTACAAAGCTTGATTAAAAGACTCTCAGAATGGTCAAGATATTTGACGAAGTCATAAATAGAGGTGCCCGTGGTGTAATGTTTATCGTCGTAGGAAATGAACACGGCGACACGACCTGGACCTGACTGATTGCATTTCACATAGCACTAATACCCTTGGGAAAGGTATGAACCCAATTATTCTCCCTCCAGCTATGGGTAAATATTTGAGCAGACTGGGTTCTTCAGCCTTGGTGAGGCAATCAGTCTAGGAGAAGGAAAACTCTGAATTCAAACCTGTAAAACTCCGCTTAATAATTGACCTTCTGTCATATCCTGCGTGAGCGGAGGGGTTGGGTAAATATGGTTAATAGAGAAAAACATGAAAAAGTGGAATAGAAAGCAAGATGAAATTTTTTAGCTGAGGTGAAAATCCATAGGTGTATTCCAGGGAGGTGTGTTATCTCCAGAACTATTTGATGCCACTCAGTCACGTACTTAGGAAATGCACAAAGCGGGTACAAACTTCATGAATTGCAATAAAATATCAACCACTTACTGCACATGGACGACATCAAACTGTTTGCCAAAAAAGTAAAAGGAATCGGAAACCCTAAAACAAGCAGTGAGAATATACCGTCCGAAAATAGGGATGGAATTGGGCATGGAAAAATGTGCCATACGAATAATAAGAAACAGGAAATGACATATGACAGAAGGAAGAGAACTACCAAATCAAGAAAAATCAGAACGCTCAGAGAACAGGAAACCTACAAATACTTGGGAATATTGGAAGCGGACATCATCACAAAACAACGCCATAAAAACCAATCACATCAAAGCGAGAATAGATAAGACGCGAAAATTAGCAAATGTAGGTTATGTGGTGATAGAGACGAAACGATCACTCACATTATAAGCGAATGCAGCAAATTTGCACAGAAGAAGTATAAGACTAAACACGACTGGGTGAGCAAAGTGACCCACTGAGAGACGTGCAAGAAATTTAAATTTGATCATATGAACAAATGGTGTATGTACAACCCAGCACCTATCCTGGAGAATGACACACATAAACTCCGATGGGACTTTGACATACAAACGGATCACCTAATCTAGACCAGAAGACCAGACCTTATAATAATCAATAAAAAGAGAACTTATAAAATTGTGGATTTTACTGTCCCGGCTGACCGCAGAATAAAACTGATTGAAAATCAAAAGAAGAATAAGTACCTGGACCTTGCTAGGGAATTGAAAAAACTATGGAACATGAAGGTGACAATTATACCAATTGTGATTGGTGCTTTGGTTCAGTCACCAAAGTATCATTAAAGGGAGTGGAAGACTTGGAGGTGGGAGGACGAGCGGAGACCATCCAAACTACAACATTATTGAGAACGGCCAGAATACTGAGAAGAGTCCTTGAGACTTGAGATTTGCTTTCACTCAAACTCTAGTGAAAGGCCATCAGCTAACGCTGATGTGAAAAACTTTCAAGGAGTAACAATCATAATAATAATAATAATGAGAAAGTGGATTTTGTCATTCCAACATACGACAAAGTGAAAATGGCAGAAAGCGAAAAAGATACCTGGACCTTTTCAAAGACTTGAAAATGTTTTGATACCTGAAATTGTTGATTTTACTAATCGTAATTGGAGCTCTTGAAACAGTCCTCAAGAACGTGAAAAAAAACTGGTTGAACAGAAGATCAGAATAAAATGAAAGACCATCAAGACTAGGATATTTAGAATAATACTGATGAACCGAAGAGACGTGTCTGTCACTGACACTTCAATGAAAATCACTCAGTTGAACCGATAATTTTGAAAGGTAAAAGATAATGATGGCTACAACAGTGATGACTGGCATCGTGATAAGACCAGTACGAGATTAAGACAAGAAACACAAGAATAACAATTTCTTTTTATTTATCTTATCTTATTTTTTGTCTTGGTTTATTTATCTATTTATTTTTTGTAGTCTTTAGACTTCCTGCAGGGATTACAGGAAATAAAACACAGTGAAATATATGCAGACAACATAATTATAATGTTATGATTATCATTACCGTTAGAAAAAGAATCAAATTGTTTACTTTAGCAATGTTATATGCAAGAAAGAGAATATTTTAAACGCATTCATGGTTAGTGTTTGGATAGCACCTTTTCCTGATGAGTCATGTACAATACCAGTTGTTTAATTTACTTTTGAGAATTAATTCTGCATCAAATTACTTAAACATGTTTCCATATTCATTAAATTCAAAGGAATATAACAAGAATATCAGCTCAGACGTCGTATTATCCGTGTTATTTTCGATACCTGCAAGACGATGTTTCTACGCCACTGATTGTCCCTTGGTATCGAAAAGGCCTTGAAGAATCCTAAAAATTAGGAAGTAATTAACTGAAGTCTTTAGAAAGAATCCTATGAAATATATATATATATATATATATATATATATATATATATATATATATATATATATATATATACGTTCGTTTGGAATTATAACGTAACAAATAAAACGACATTTTTCCCTATTCAAATATGGAAAAATTATATAAAATATATTTCGTATTATTGATATTGATCCTTGCGAGTTTTTCTTCCAGTTTTTCACTTCTGTCGATTTTCATTCAAGTCTCCTAACATCTCAGGGACTCTTTTTGTAACATACTGACCTCCGACCCAGCCGTCGATCAAGGAACAGGTGCATCCGGTCGGAGATATCAGGGTATAACCTTGACTGTGGACGGGTTGAATAGGGTGCAGATGTGACGCCCACAAGAAGCAGGTGGACGTCAAACGATGATATAACCCGGTGCGACAGGAAGTTCAGTTAGTTTGGAGTCAGTTAGTTGGAGATAAGATGCTCTAGTGAGAACCAGCACCCAGCAGAGGGCTATGGGCCCTCAGGACCCCCGATTGAGCAACCCAGCAGAACGAGAAAGAGGTGCTGCTAAAGACAAAAGAACTGGGGGTCAATATGTTGCAGTTTGTTCAGTCTCTAACTCACTTCTCACACATAACCCTTTTGCAGCCCTTTCGGAACCATTTCGAATAAAGTGTGAGAGGTATATTTTTCTAAAGAAGTGTGTTCGTTCGTCATTATTGTGTTGACTATGTTTCCGCATGTATATGTATCATGGTTGTGACTATACAACATTTTAAGTACCCTAGCTAATCTTAAAATAGCTGTTGCTTAGATGATATCGATTCTTTCTCCTTTCTAGTCGCTTTTCAAAGCTTCTGGAATACGTTCCAAGTGCACCAACAACGTCATGAAGATACCGAACAGATTTCTCAGCTCTCTGGTCCATATCCAAGAGTATGTCAATCTTTAGTCCTGGCGAGGACACAACAAAAGAGCAAATATAGGTTATGTGGTGATTAATACGAAGCCATCAATCACCTGATAAGCAAATGCCGCAAATGAGCACAGAAAGAGTATAAGAGTAAACACGACTGGGTGGGCAAGGTGATCTACTGGGAATTGTGTAAGAAATTTAAATTTTGACTGCGCAGTTTCTTCCAGGCAGCGGTCGCATCGATACTGCAATATGGATGCACTACATGGACTCTAACAAAGCGGCTGGAGAAGAAGCTAGACGGCAATTACACAAGAATGCTGCGAGCAATCTTGAACAAGTCCTGGCGGCAACACCTCACAAGACACCAACTGTACGGCCACCTGCCTCCTATCACGAAAACTATACAAGTTAGACGAACCAGACATGCAGGACACTACTGGAGAAGCAGGGACGAACTCATTAGTGATGTACTCTTATGGAACCCCACACATGGCCGAGCAAAAGCAGGACGACCAGCACGAACATACATTCAGCAACTATGTGAGGATGTAGTCCAGATGACCTGCCAGAGGCAATGAACGATTGGGAAAAGTGGCGAGAGAGGGTCAGGGATATCCGTGCTACCAGCACGACATGATGATGATGATGATGATATATATATGGATCGGCAGTCCATCGGTCCATCGGTGTATCAAAGTAATTTGTCCACAGGAACTCCAACTGAGTAAGATAGAACAAAAGAAAAAAAACAAAACAAAAAACACGTATGCCAGATTGTAGATGTACCGTCAACGTGATAGGACCTCCCAACAGAACAAAATGGTGTGGCTAGTATGACGCCTTGGAGACGCTGGTCACAAAAATTAAGTAATCCTATCCTTCATCCATCGTTACATAACCGTCACACTCTGCAATAGAAAGGAGGTTCTTGAATATCAGTTCAAAATGCCGTAACCGTATGTTTAGAGAAGAAAAAAAAATGATGGAGGCGTTCATAGTGTTATGGTTACTGTCGTAGGAAATCTGCACGGCGTCCCAAGTTCAAATCCTAGACAAGATTGTCTACATTCCGCATAGGGATATTTATGTATGGCTAATATTATACATATATATAGTCATCCACGAAGATTTGTATATGTGTGTGTTGGTGTATACATATATGTATATATATATGTATGCATGTACGTATGTGTGAACGTAAATCACAACTCTTCAGTGTGGTTAGACACGGAGGACGTTTCAAGCTGGGATCGAAAACCGACTAACTTTACGCTAGACATGGTACCTAACCGCTCAGCTATTTCAGCGACATATATAAACTCAGGAATTATAATGCATGTGTATTAGCTTTCGTTTGTTTACTTTTTGCGCTATCGGATTCCAGAGTGCTTAATTCGTCAGAATATATATATATATATATATATATATATATATACGCTTAGCGAGGCGTTTATCATCGTAGGAAACGTAATCGGTGACTCGAGTTCTCACCCTGGATAAGGTTGTATTTCACTTCGCGTTAGCGCCCTTGCGAAAGCATAAATCATTTTATTTCCATCGCTACCAGACGGGACAGAGTGGGATCTTTAGCATTGGTACGGTAAGTCGTCTAGAAGAAGAAAAACTGTGAATTGTATCTGAGGAGTATTGTCCGGGAGAATTCCTATAATATTAGAACAGCTTTCGGTTATCATCTGTGCATTCAAAAAGTCTGGCTGCCGCTACACAGTCTTTTACCACAATAAAAAAAAATAATACGTTCATATCTTACCTAAATTGCTGGGACCGCATACGTTGTGATTAAAATTTGCATGTATATATATATATATATGTTTATATATATGTGTGTGTGTGTGTGTGTGTGTGTGTGTGTGTGTGTGTGCACGCGCGCATGTGTATGTATGTGTGTGTGTGCGTGCAGCGTACTCGCAGCTGGACGAGTTTCTTTCTCTCTCTATCTCTTTCTACATAATACATATTTTTCTCTCATTCATTCTCTCTCTCTCTCCCTCTCTCCCTCACACTCTCTCTCTCTCTCTATATATATATATATATATGTATGCATGGATAGATAGATAGAAAGATCGATCGATAGATTCAAAAGATCCTTGCTGTTTTGAAGCTATAAATTCAATACATCGTTCAAAATAATTTTCGTAATAAATATATATATATATATATGTGTGTGTGTGTGTGTGTGTGTGTGTGTGTGTGTGTGTGTGTGTGTGTGCGCGCGCGCGCACATATATGTGCGTATATGCATTAGTGTAAGGGTATATATATATATATATATATATATATATATATATATATATATATATATATATATATATATATATATATATATATATATATATATATATATATATATATATATATATATATATATATATATATATATATATATATATATATATATATATATATATATATATATATATATATATATGCGTGTGTATGCGCATATATGTGCGTATATGCACATATATATATATATATATATTGGCCCAGCGGTTAGAGTGTTCGCCAATGGCCCGGGAGACCTGGGTTCAATCCCAGGTCGAGTCATATCAAAGACTTTAAAAATGGTACTTGATACCACCTTGCTTAACACTCAGCATTATAAGGTACGGTTCAAGGGTAAAGTGGAGCAATCCTGGGAATGGAGTAGCGCCCTCCCTACACCTTGGTGTAGTAGCTATCGAAAAGGGAGCCTTCGGGTCACCCTCGACTATGGTCACTAACTTTACTTACTTTATATATATATATTTATATATATATGTATATATATTTATATATATATATATATATTCATAAATTCCTGTGTATATGTCTGTCTGTCCTATCTGTCTGTCTGCATGATCCAAATCTTATTTTATATTTTTCTGTATTCTGCTACTACAGAAACAATCACCGCCTCTCATGTACTTTGACAATGTATTTGAATGCAAGTGAAGTTGTGGATGTTTTATAATCGATAAAAATGACTATTTTACCTGTACATTAACATAAATTCTCTTGCTTCAGTTGTTACTCAAGCTTGTAAGAATTAAAATAACTTGACAATCAAAAATTTATAATTCACGATTGCTATACGTGCCCATTCACGCATAAATAATTTTCGTACGTTTGCAGTGTCTGGTGGAAGTCTACAATGAGAAAGTTAGAGGGTGTGTAGCGCCTGTCCTCAAAATGTCTACTTTGAAAACATTGACTGAGTTTGAACACTGACCAATAGTATTGGTTAGTGATACGCAAATACTTCAACAGTCAATATATATATATATATATATATATATATATATATATATATATATATATATATATATATATATAACGTGTGCATCTATATACGAGTGCACGCGCACGAAGATTTGTATATGTGTGTGTTGGTGTATACATATATGTATATATATGTATGCATGTACGTATGTGTGAACGTAAATGTGGGTATACGTGTGTGTGTGTGTGTTTATATACATACGTATATGTACATATGCATGCATATATATATATATATATATATATATGTGTGTGTGTGTGTGTGTGTGTGTGTGTTGAGAGAGAGAGAGAGAGAGAGAGATAAAGAGAAGAGAGAGTGGCTGAGAATCCGACAGAGAGAGATGGAAGAGAGAAACGCATAGATACATTGACAGTTACATAAATTTTATATGTAAATACATATACTGACAGAAAATAAGATTAGATACTCTGAACATTTGTTTTAATTCACTGAACATCAAATATACAGTTGATAGAGCTAAATTACATTAACTGATCAAATATTTTGATCACCATGAGCGCAGGTTCCAAAATTCGGGTGTATCAACAGTACTCAGGCGCTATAAGCATATTTTTTGTATTTACCGAAAACCTTAACCCTTCTACGGAGAGGATATGACAATATGTCACTTTTTTTAGATGGAGTACGGCTGGTTTGTATACAGTGATTTTGCTTTTCCCAAAGATCTCAGTCTACCCTGTAATTTACTCATCCATGTCTTTTTAAAGATAATTGATACAAAGTGAAATGTAAACAACCTCGACCAGGTATTGAACCCGGTTCATCGTCTTCATTTCCTATGCAGATAAATGTTTGGCTACGCGCTTCTATTTCGTGTACATATTGTACCCAGGTGAATTGTTACCATTTCATTTCCCTTCCGAATAAATACAAATATTCTTTTTACACACACACACACACACACACACACACACACACACACACATATATATATATATATATATATATATATATATATATATATATATATATATATATATATAAATGTTTGTTGTAGGTCCAAAGAAAGAATAAAAATATATTTTAAGATAGGTAGGTCCACGAAGAGATTTGTATTTTTTAAATTTATATATATATATATGTGCATATATATGTGCATATATATATATATATATATATATATATATATATATATATATATATATATATAAGACTAGGTTCTTCAGCCTTCGTGAGGCAACTAGTCTAGGAAAAGGAAAACTCTGAATTTTTTTTAAAAATTGACCTTGTGTCATATCCTGCCCGAGCGGAGGGGTTGGTAAATATGTACATATATATAAAGATACATCCACAAAATATATGCGCGTGTGTGTGTGTGTGTGTGAATATATCCTAATTTATATAACAATGCTAGGAGTACAATGCAGCTTTTGAGAATCAAATTTACTTGAATTTGCCTCTTAGTCTGCCTCACATTTATACCTAATATATATATATATATATATATATATATATATATATATATCAGTAGACATCCCTTATCTATGGTATTTTTAATATGCGTTCAATTAACGAACGGCTACCTATATACTGATACATGTGAGCGCGTCTATTCTATGTATGTAAATTAATTGACGTATGTGTGTCAGTGTATCAGTTGTTATGTATATTTATGATGACAAATATTTAGATGAACAACACCATATTATTATTATTTACATTTTCATGTAAAAGTTTAAGAGAGGTTTTATATTTAAAATAAATAGTACATTCACAATAATCCATTTAGTCTGTTAATCATCGATTTTTTTCGCATAAAATGGTTCCTTTCATTTGAGGTAAAGTGACAGCAAATTTATTTGTTTACTCATTTATAATCATTTTTCTTCTTGAGAGTTTTTCACATCAGAGTTAGCTGATGGTCTTTCACTGGAGTTTTAGTAACAGCAAGTCTCCTCAAATTTCCAGGACTCTTCTCAGTATTCTGACCGATCTTAACAATGCTGTCGTTTGAATGGTCTCCACTCGTCCTCTTATTTCCTAGTTCTCTAGACCCAGTAACAATCTTTCGTGACTGTACCTTGTGCACCAATTGCGAATTGTTTAATCGTCACTTTCATATTCCACAGTTTTCTCAATTCCCTAACTAGGTCCAGGTACTTTCTTTCAATTTTAACCTGTGGTCAGCCGGGACAGCGAAATCTACAATTCTGCAAGTTCTCTTTTTATTTTATTGTTTATTTATTTATTTATTTATTCATTTATTGTTGTTGTTGATTATTATGAGGTCTAATCGTCTGGCTGAGTTTAGGTGATCCGTTTGTATCTCAAAATCCCAGAGGGGTTTGTGTGTCTTATTCTCCAGGACAGATTTCTGGTTGTGCATTATTTGAATCTTCCCATCAAGAAATCAGCTGGTGATTTAGGAATTTCAAGTAAGTTCTGTTTCTCTAAAGTCTCAGGAACAGTCACTTGTTCACTGTTTGGTATGATCATAGAATTTCCTTTTGTTCTACGGTTTCTTTAGTTTTTACTCAAGGATACTAATAATAGAAATAAGAAGAAAAAGAATTATTATTATTATTATTATTATTATTATTATTATTATTATTATTTACACCTTGAAAGTTTCTTACATCAGCTTTTGTTGATGGTTTTTTTACCGGAGTTTGAGTGACAGGAAGTCTCCACAAGAATCCTGGACTCTTATCGGTATTCTGGCCGATTTATTATTCCTTGCGATTATTATTCTACTTATTTGTGAGTTTTTCACGCCAGCATTTGCCAAAGGTTTTCAGTTGGAGTCCGACTGACAGCAAGTCTCCTCAAGTTTCCAGGACTGTTCTCAGTATTCTGGCCAATCTCAACAATGCTGTAGTTTTGATGGTCTCCATAGTCCTCTAATTTCCAAGAATTCCAGTCTCTGTATAAATTCTTCGGTGAATGTATCGAGCACACCAATTTCAATTGATTACACCGTTACCTTCATCATCATCATTATTATTATTATTATTATTATTATTATTATTATTATTATTATTATTATTAATAATAATAGGAACTAAGTGTACCTTTCGCTGTAGAGTAAAATGGCAGCAATTTTGGTCAATATTCTGAATTTATTATTATCATTGTTTTTGTTGTAGTTAATTTATTTATTTAATTTTAACCTTTCAAATTTTCATGGCAGCATTAATGGTTGCTTTCATTAGTGTCCAAATTGCGGCAAGTACCATTAGTTCTCCAGGACTCTACGCAATATTCTAGTTGCATTACTACTTTACTCCATGCTAGATTTTTACACATGAGTTAGCTGATCGTCTTTCACTGGAGTCTGAGTGACAGCAAGTCTCCTTAGGTACGTATGACTCTTCTCACTATACGAGTTGATCTTAACAATGCTATAGTCTCTATAGTTACGATTTTTGATCTGATCTCCTTTTTCCTTTCTCTCCCAGTATCTTTTCTAATTATTATTATTTACTCCGTTTCTAGCGCTTGCCGATGGTTTCTCACTAGAGTCTGAGTGACAGCAAGTCTCCTCAAAACTCCAGGATTCTCCTCAGTATTCTGTCCGATCTTAATAATACTTTAGTTTGGATGGTCTACATTCGTCTCCTTATTTCCAAGTCCTCAAGTCCCTGTTTCAATCCTTCGGTGACAGTACCAAGAGCACGAATTACAATTGGTATCACAGTCACTTTCATGTTCTACAGTTTTTTCAGTTCCCTAGCAAGGTCCAGGTATTTATCTCTCTTTTCGTTTTCTTTCAATTATTATTATTATTATTACTCAGAGTTTTTCACATCAGCGTTAGCTGATGGCCTTTCACTGGAGATTGAGTGACAGCAAGTCTCCTCAAGTCTCCAGGACTCTTCTCAGTATTCTGACCGTTTTCAATAATGCTGTTATTTGGATGGTCTCCACTCGGCCGCCAACTTCCAAATCTTCGAGGCCCTCTAATAATCCTTTAGTTACCGTACCAAAAGCACCAGTCACTATTGGTATAATTGTTATCTTCATATTCCATAGTTTTTTCAATTCTCTAGCAAGGTTGAGGTACTTTATTATTATTATTATTATTCCTTGCGAGTTTTTCACACCTGCGTTAACTGATGGTCTTTCACATGAATCTCTCAGAGAGCAAGTCCCGTCAGGTCACTTTGACTCCACTCGGTATTCTGGCCGACCACAACAACATCATTATTATTTTATCTTTTTTTTTTTTTTTTTCGAAACGATGGTTTCTATACTTTCTTGCATATTTTATTCTTATTCTTCCATTATTATTTTACTTCTTGCATGTTATTTTCAAAACTGTAGTAACTAGTGGTTTTCAATGGAGTTCGAGGGAGAATGAGTTTTTTTCAGCACACAAGCACTCTTCAATTATTCTTGTCGATCTCAACAGCACTTTGGTCAGAACAGTCGCAATAATTCCCCGAATTTATTATTATTATTATTATTATTATCATTATTATTATTATTAGTAGTAGTAGTAGTAGTAGTAATTAATGGGGACTAAGAAGCGAGGTTTATTGTTCATTTGTAAATAGTAACGTTATTAATAAGTTTGAGTTTTGTTTTTTAGTGCATGTAAAATTTCATATTAAAATTTAGCTGCATCCCCTAAGTTCATATAATTTAATCAGTAAGGCACTTCTATAAAAAAAAATAAATATTCGACTTCGACTAGACAGAGAGTGAGATAATGGGAAGGTAGAGAAAGAGAGTGGGGAGAGATAATGGGAAGGGAGAGAGAGAGAGAGAGAATAGGAAGAGAGACATAGGGATAATGGGAAGGGAGAGAAAGAGAGTGGGGAGAGATAATGAGATGGGAGAGGGAGAGAGAATAGGAAGAGAGAGATAGGGATAATGGGAAGGGAGAGAAAGATATAATGTGGAGTGAGAGAAAGAGATTAGGGAGAGATAATGGGAAGGGAGAGAGAGAGAGAGAGAGAATAGGAAGAGAGACATAGGGATAATGGGAAGGGAGAGAAAGAGAGTGGGGAAAGATAATGAGATGGGAGAGAGAGAGAGAATAGGAAGAGAGAGATAGGAATAATGGGAAGGGAAAGAGAGATATGGGAAATGAGAGAAAGAGATTGGGGAGAGATAATGGGAAGGGAGAGAGAGAGAGAGAGAGAATAGGAAGTGAGACATAGGGATAATGGGAAGGGAGAGAGAGATATAATGGGAAATGAGAGAAAGAGATTAGGGAGAGATAATGGGAAGGGAGAGAGAGAGAGAGAATAGGAAGAGAGAGATAGGGATAATTGCAAGGGAGAGATATATAATGGGAAGAGAGAAAGGGATTGGGGAGAGATAATAGGAAGAGAGAGACAGATTGAGAGATAATGGGAAGTGGGAAAGAGATAATGGGAAGAGAGAGAGAGAGAGAGAGAGGGAGATAACATTTCTGTCTCTTTATACGTCTTATGTAAATGTGTATGTTTTTATATTTGATTCTCTAAAAGTGATCAATTCATCTCCTAGAAATTTTAGGGGTTATAGGTAGACAGACAGTTGATAGGCTTTATTGAATTGACAACTATTCAAGTTTGCTCAGCGCTGCCTCTCATATTACTATTGCTTAGTTATAATAATGAGCAAATAAGTATTCTTTAAAGCAAGTGTCAAATTTATTTAAGCAAAGTAATTTCTCGCAAATTTTTTCTTGTAGATTTTAGACACATTGCAGTTGTTCGTTAGACACAATATACTGTATAATAGTTAGTGATCTAGTTCTAGCAGACAATTACCAGTGAGTTCGACTCTCACTGGCTGTCCAAAAAAAAAACTCCGTACATGAACCAAACTAAATTAAACTTAGTCAACTATCATCTAGTGTTCATCGGGTGTTGTAATACTGAGCCAGGTATTGTAGACCGTAGCTAACAGTTCGAGTCCCACTGGGTGTCCTGTTACGCTAGCCATGAGTCAAACTATGTTAGACTTAATGAATCATTACTTTAGCTGTTTCATAGATATTCGTACTGAAGAGACGCAGAGAATGGTAGACTGACGTCTGAAAGGAAAGAGGACTTTAATGTGGTTAACTGTCATATTGTACGGATGTGGCGGATATTTCAAGGCTCGCCACTGCTCAATAGGATCGGTAACCATTAACTGGTTATTTCTACCCTTTGATAGTAGCAGGCTCACCGCACTGGGAACTTGATTGAATTATAAGCCTGATAGCTTATACACCTACCCTCCATCAATTATTATGTAAGTGCATTAACTGCGGTTGGGATTTATTACTAATCATACAAATTGAATTCAGTAATTAGTGACGTATCATCTTATTGACAAGAAAAATCGAAAAACAATTTAGATTTGGTTGTGGCAGGGAAGAAAAATTGAATAGATCAGATCGACATTAGATGGAAGAAGTTTTCTTGATCTTATTTTTATTTCTATTTATATATTTTTAGCTAGGTAATGGAAGACATTTTTTTTAATTCACCAAAATTTTCTATAATTTGCTTAAATTTGCATTCGGTTATTGTCAGCTAATTGAAAAATATGGATCTCTCATTTAAAGAGTGATTTTTAAAACTACGATTCTGGATTTTTTTAAAAAAGCATTTCTTAAAATATTGAATAGTAAATCTTAGCTAGGTGTAACATTTTTTTAAAATCGATATTAATTGACAATGACGTTATTACTTATTAGGCATATATTTACGAGGGCAAAATGGTGAGTCGGATAAATTAGAGTTATAAAGAAAACACTGTTTTAATGCATTGTTGTTGTTTTTTTATGGGGTTGTTTTTTTGGTGGGTAGTGAGGGGTCATTTTTTTTTCTTTTCTTTCCATTTTTTTATAATAGCCTCTAATGTTCAAGATTTTTGAAATCGTATATTTTATATGTAATTATAAAACGAAGGCATTTTTGAGCATATAAAATTCTTTGAGAATTGTTATTTATAATTTTAAAACAAAAAAGCGCCACGAACTCATTTTAACATTATACAAATGGTCCTTCATATCAGTACACTCACACATTTACACACCACACTCAGATATAAGCGCATGAATTGCTACACACACACACACACACACACACACACACACACACACACATAAATATATATAGAGAAAGAGAGACAGAGACAGAGACAGAGAGACAGATGAAGCGAGAGAGAGAGAGAGAGAGAGAGATAGAGTGACTCATATACGAGAATCTGATCAATGATAATATATCTTTATTTATATATATGAGGGGGGTGCACGCACGCCTGTACACTTACTCTAGATATATTCATGCATAAAAAAACATTGTATATACCTGCATATAAGTTGAATCCTAAAAGCGTTGAACCTAGATTTACTGGATAAGTCATATCCACACCTGAGTCTGTGGAAAATAAAGTATTAGTCTTCAATCAAATTCAAAGTATCCAAATGAACTAAAGTAAAGTTGTTGGCGACCATAGTCGAGGGTAACCCGAAGGCTCCCTTTTCGATAGCTACTACACCAAGGTGTCGGGGAGGGCGCTACTCCTTCCCTGGATTGCTCTACTTTACCCTTGATCCGTACCTTATAATGCTGAGTGTTAAGCAAGGAGGCATCAAGTACCATTTTTTGAGTCTTTGGAATGACGCGACCTGGGATTGAACTCAGGTCTCCCGGGCCATTGGCGAACCTTACCTACATCAAACTCGAAACATTATCATGCACATTTTATTTAATGTTCACTGGTAATAGGTTCGATGAGGAACAAAACAGAACAATTGCTGGAAATATAACATTTGCCTTGGTTAACAAGCTATATTAACAGGCCATTATAAGTGATTTAGATTTTTACTGTGTATCCCGCATTTCTGACCTTGTGCCATACTTGGTACTACTTGCGGTGTAACTGTTGCAACCTAAAATTGTTCTCTTCTATTTTGTGCTAAGAAAAACTAAACTTTTAAAGATGACTATAAGCGAGCTTGATTCTTACTGAGTGTCCCGTATTTCTGTCCTTGTGCCATACTAAAACCTCGGCACTACTTGCGATGTAACTGTTGCAACCTAAAATTGTTTTCTTCTATTTTGTGCTAAGCTAAACTAAACTTTTAAAGATGACTATAAGTGAGCTTGATTCTTACTGAGTGTCCCGAATTTCTGACCTAAACCGAAACCACGTTAATTTTAATTGTTATTACTTAGAATATTTGAAAAATTAACCTCATCTTTATTGTTATTCTCTCAACGTTTCGGCTGATATGTTCTTCGGCCTTCTTCAGTAGTTTCATGTCGAACCTTTACATTTGACTTGATTACTATTTTTAGAATGAATTTTTTTATTTAGTTTTAAATATAACTATATAATTTACACAAATACGTCTTTTATTGCTATTACTCCCAATTCGACTCTGACCCGGACAGGTAGCACTTGTTAGGGCTCAATGTATGGGTCAAATAAAACTGTTCAAAAATTATTCATATTCGATAAGACCGTGTGCAAAAAAAAAAATAAATAAATAAATAAGATAAAATGAAATAAAAACTCTAAAGAATCAGCAACACAATAAAGAAAATATGAACATTCAGTGAACGCGATTCCCAAACCTATTGGCATGCAATAACTCTAGATAGGTGAACATGATTTTAAAATCAATTAATCAACAGATATGTCTTTCTTTATATACAATATTGAACATTGGAAATGAAAAATATTGAGCCAAAAATGGTGAATAATGCAGTGCTTCTCAAACTTTTGGAAGTTGCGTACCAGTTGACATTTTTTGATCGATACATAGACCGGTGTATTTGTCAAACTTAGTGTAAAAAATATTTATGCTGGCATTTTAAAATTAGCTTTATTTTATTCAGGAATCTATCATTTATATAAACTAACACCCCCCACCCCCCACCCCGGTGTAAAGTCAATGGGAACATTGAGACTGCTCCTTCTTTATTTGTCAATTTGTCAAATTTTCAGAAATCATTTTTAGAAATCATGTGTGGCACCTGCAGACCGGCATGTAGTACTCCACGGATCGGCACCCGTCTAGCAGACTGGCACCCGTTCGGTAGACTGGCTATTAAAAGCGTTGGTCAAATGAATATGATAGCTCTTCATCGTACAATTGGATCAGACTACTATTATTTTTCATTTGGTCTTCACAATTATAGAAGAACGGGCTAAATGAGTTACTTTTCACATTTTTGTAGTCATTATAACTCTTATAGTTTGAGAACGTATTTGAAACTATGTACACTAAACTAAATTATTTGAAATAAAACTGTTTGATCACTTAACAGTGGTATAAACAAATGATTGATGTTTAATTAAATTGTTAGTGATACATAGCAATACTTGAAAAACATTAAATTGTGTGCAAACAAATGATTAATAGTAAATAGAATTATTTGAATGCGATAGAAATAAGTGAAACCATTTAACTGTGGGAAAAAAAAAATGAGCTCAGGCTCGTTTAAAACTGTTATCAACAAAATGTATTTAGAAATGATATATTTGATGTACATGAATAAAAAGGATTTGGCTTTGAATAACCTACAATGGTTTATATGTCATAAAACCAAACCCCCCCAAAAAAAGTATTTGAGCAACGAAAATAAAACAGATAAGAAATAAAATCATTTGTAAAACTTACTCTTGAATTGTCATGCATTCTATAAGTACATTGTGATAATAATTTCTCTTTCTTTGTTTGATATTTGCTGTGACCTTTGTAACATCTCTCCGTCATGTTTCAGCAAGGTTTTTGACAGGAGTACGGGTCTACCTCCTTATTTTCAAAAGATATTTTTTATATTCAAAATGTTGACTTATAAAGTCGTACAGAATTGAAACATTATTTAACAAGAGGAAACTATCTGTTACTAAAAATCTTTCAATTTAGTCTTCATCGTGTACATTTAATTTCCTTGTATGCACTCAGCAAAGCAGAAAATTGAAGATAAAGTGAAATTCACGGGAAAAATGCAAAAAAAAAACAAAAAAAAACAACAGAGCTGAGATTTTTTGATGGGATGTGGGATTTTTTTTTTTTTTTTTTGCCTTTGGATATTTCTAGAAAATACTCAGTGAAGTCACTGCTTTGACTCTATCAATTATTCTTTAAAGCATATTAAATAGTGAAAGCACATTCATTTATTTTATTCAATTCTATATTATTAAAAAATACAACTGTTTAAAAGTAAGTATCAACCACATAAGGTAAAGAAAAAAAAAGAAAGTGGGAGAAAAAATGCCAAGGAAAATACACAAGAACAAAACGAGAAAAATAAGAAGTAAAAAAAGAAGTTAAATGAAAAAAAAAAAGGACGAAGAATTATGAAAAGGAAAAAGAAAAAAATGAGGAATGAAAATTAGTGGAAAAATGGAGGATTATTAACAAGAAGAACACAGAAGAAAAAAATGACTTAGATATAATAATGTTTAGAAGAAAAAGAAAAATATTATCAGGAGATCAAAGAAAGAAAGAAAGAAAGGAAGGAAGGAAGGAAGAAAGAAAGAAAGAAAGAAAGAAGGAAAGAAATATATGAAC
>CAUZXS010005085.1:402779-442779 GCA_963585895.1 Sepioteuthis lessoniana | reverse complement strand
TTCTATCTTAAAAGCCTAATTAAAACTTGAAATTAAAAAATAAAGGTTTTTTCCTATTTTAACAAACAAAAAAAAAAAAAAAAGAAAAAATGCTACAAAATAAACAAATAGCTAAAAAGAAAACAAAAATCAAAAACAGAAAAAATACTTAACAAAACAAACAAAAACAAATAAAATTTTGATTAATGCTATCGTTAATTATAAAGTATAATTGAACTACTGTAAAATTATAAAATGTTTACTTTGATGGGTGATAAATCAGTCCTTACGCCATATTTTATTAAAACTTATGAAAAATGTCGATGTCAGAGGATCCTTAATAGCTGAAGTTTATCTATATTTAGCCTATTTGAAAAGCATCGTGATTGGAAGTTATTGTTTCTTTTCAATTCTCTGAAATGTTATACTGAGATTCCAAAGCTTCTCTTTCCTAATAAAGAAAATTTTTGAGTGGCAGAGAAAAACAAATGAAAGAGATTAAAAGGGACACCGTAGAACACAAAGAAGACTACAGAGAGATATAATATCCTTTATTAAGCAATAAAAATGAAAGTTTATATTTGTTTCTGCCTCCCACCAGAAAGGATTTGACACTAGGTTAAATGACCCGAAGGTCGGATTATTGTGGGGGTGAGGGGGAAGGTCGAGCTCAAGTTGAGGCTCGAGCCCTCATTGTCTATGCTGGTCATCAGCACACTTAGAGCAATGTGGGCCTGATGAACCAAGCTGGACATGGACTCAAAGATGAGTCCAGACACGAATGCCAGATCCTATTTACCAACCCCTCCGCCCGGGCAGGATATGACACAAGGTCAACCTTTTTAAGCGAAGTTTAACAGGTTTGAATTCAGAGTTTTCCTTCTCCTAGACTAGTTGCCTAACCAAAGCTGAAGAACCTAGTCTGTCCTACTATTTACCCATAGCTGGAGGGAGAATAATTGGATTCATAGCTTTCCCAAGGTTTTTTAGTGCTATGTGAAATGCAATCAGTCTTGTCCAGGATTTGAACTCGTGTCGCCGTGTTCATTTCCTACGACGATAACAATTACACCACGAATGCCAGATTATAGCTTAAACTGGACAGCGAAGTCCAGCGCTGTACAAAGGTATCAATAATGCAGCTCGCCCAGCCGAAGGTGGCCCAGCCGAAGGTGGCCCAGCCGAAGGTGGCCCAGCCGAACCCGGGGGTCTTTCGGCCTAGAGTCTGCCACTGAGCATTCACCGTTCGGCACAGAGGCGAGACAGAACGCAGAAGAAACCACTGCGTTAAGCTGGTGGCTAATAACAAAAATGGGAGCTGAACTGCGGGATATCTAATGGTGGGAAAAGTTAATAGAAAGTTGTTCAAAGAGGAAAAAAATGGCACAAGATGGAGAGGTGAGTTTTTGCGCAGTTTGTTGGTGAGACTGAATAAAGTCAAATGCAATCAAAGTCATCATGGAAGAAATTGGGAAAGGCTTTTGTCCGGCAATGGATTCAAAATGAATACTGCTGCTACTTTTGTTGTTGTTGCCGGTGCTGTTGTTGTTGTTGCTACTGCTATTACTGATGATGATGATGCAACTGTCTAAGATTCTTCTTTTCTTTCTCTTTACGCTGAGTCAATCAGTGTCATTAGCATGATGTAAAATCTCGAGCATATTCATTTATTCATTCATTCATTTTTTCATTCATTCATTCAATCGTCTTTTCATTCATTTATTCATTCATTTTTTCATTCATTCATTCATTCATTCATTCATTCATTCAATCGTCTTTTCATCCATTCATTCATTCATTTTTTCTTTCATTCATTCAATCGTCTTTTCATCCATTCATTCATTCATTTTTTCATTCATTCATTCGTTCAATCATCTTTTCATTCATTCATTCATTTTTTCATTCATTCGTTCAATCGTCTTTTCATTCATTCATTCATTCGTTCATTTTTTGATTCATTCTTTCAATCGTCTTTTCATTCATTCATTCGTTCAATCATCTTTTCATTCATTCATTTTTTCATTCATTCGTTCAATCGTCTTTTCATTCATTCATTCATTCGTTCATTTTTTGATTCATTCTTTCAATCGTCTTTTCATTCATTCATCCATTCATTTTTTTCATTCATTCATTCAAACGTCTTATCATTCATTCATTCATTTTTTTCATTCATTCATTATTTTATTTCTTGCGATGTTTTCAAGCTACCTCTATTTGGTGTGCATTTTTTTTTTACTGGAATTTGTCTGCCAACAAGTTTCCTCTAAGAGTCCTTTGGCTAATTTTTGCTTTGTTATAGTCTCAATGATCTCAATGGTCTTGATTCTTATTCTGATCGCTGCTTTCACAAGTCACTCTCCAGATTTTTGATACTGCACCAAGAACTTCAATTAGAATTGTATCACCGTCATCTTCACGTTCCACACATTTGATCTATTTTCTATCTAGATCCTGCTATTTGCCCAACTTTTGGTTTTTGTTATTTGCTGGAATGGCAAAAGTACTCTAAATAGAGAGTTCTTTAGGTTTGGTTTTTATACTTGGATTTGATGATTCATTTGTATCTTAGAATTTTAGAGACTTTTCTCCATCTCATTTTCCATAACAAATTCTAGTTTCTATATTATTATCTCCTTGGGTTTTTCACATCAGTTTAAGATGATGGTCTTTCACTGGAGTCTGAGTGACAGCAAGTCTCCTCAAGTCTCCAGGACTCTTCTCAGTAATCTGGCCGTTCTCAATAATGATGTAGTTTAGATGGTCTCCACTCGTCCGCCAACCTTCAAGTCCTCCAGTCCCTTTAATAATCCTCTAGTTACTGTTCCAAACGCACCAATTACAATTGGTATAGTTGTCGCCTGCATGTTCCACAGTTTTTTCAATTCCCTAGCAAGGTCGAGGTACTTATCCTTCTTTTCAAATTCTTTCAGTTTTATTCTGTGGTCAGCCGGGACAGCAAAGTCGACAATTTTGCCATTTCTCTTTTATTTGTTGATTATTATAAGGTCTGGTCTTCTGGCCGAGATTTGGTGATCCGTCTGTATTATTATTATTATTATTATTATTATTATTTACTCATGAGAGTTTTTCACATCAGTTTTAGCTGATGGTCTTTTATTGGAGTTTAAGTGAGAGCAAGTCTTCTCAAGTCTCCAGGACTCTTCTCAGTATTCTGGCTGTTCTCAATAATGATGTAGTTTGGATGGTCTCCACTCGTCACCAAACTTTCAAATAGCTCCAGGCCTTTTAATAATCCTTTAGTTACCGTTTAGTTACTGTGCCAAAAGCACCAATCACATTTGGTACAATCGTCACCATCATTGTTATTATCATTATTATTTGAATCTTTTGAGAGTATTTCATGCCAGTGTTATGTGATGGTTTTCAACAAGAGTCTTTGAGACACCATGTCTCCCCAAGTCTCCTGGACTCTTCTTAGTATTCTAGCCGATCTTAAAGATGCTGCAGTTTGCTGTAACAAGAGCACACCATTTTCAATTGGTATCACCCTCAATTTCAAGCTTCTTAGTTTTTCAATTGTCTTGCCAGGTTTGGGTATTCATCTCTCTTTCCGCTTTCCTTCACTTTAACCCAGTCAGCCGGAACAGAAAAGTTCACTGTTTGGTAGGTTCTCTTCTCTTTTTTTTTGTTGACTATTAATAATAATAATAATAATAATAATAATAATAATAATAATAATAACCTGGACATAGCTAAGAACCATTCATATCAAAGCGAGAATAAATAAGACTCAGCAAAAGAGCAAATGCAGGTAGTGGTATCAGAGATGAAACCATCAATCACATTATAAGCGAATGCAGCAAATTAGCGCAGAACGAATATAAGACTAGACATGATTGGGTCGGCAAGGTGATCCACTGGGAGATGTGCAAGAAATTTGACCATACAAACAAATGGTATATGCACAACCCGGCACCTGTCCTAGAAAATGACACACATAAACTCCTATAGGACTTCGGCATACACACGGATCACCTAATCTCGGCCAGAAGACCAGACTTAATAATAATCAACAAAAAAGAGAAATTGCACAATAGTCGACTTTGCTGTCTCGGCTGACCACAGAATAAAACTGAAAGAATTTGAAAAGAGTCCTGGAGATTTGAGGAGACTTGCTGTCACTCAGACTCCATTGAAAAACCATCCCCTAACGCTAATGTGAAAAGCTTTAATGAGTGAATAATAATAATTTCAATTAAGTTTGTTTCTGTATGTAAATAAAACATATTCCTTATAATTTTTTGCTCTTAACCGGTACCATTCTTAGAAGTTGAGCGATTCTTTCGATTGTGGGAAAAATCTACGATGTGCATATACGCATGCACACACACATACGTCAGAAAAATCGTTACGACTTTGTCACGGAGTATCTCTTTGTTTTATATTAATTTTACACATTTCCGATAGTTTATAAAATGCTACGTCTAAGTCGTGTTTTTGATCGAGAAGACATACGAGGTGCATACGATAAGTTTCCAGACTTTTTTCGAATGGGCACCTTTATTGATAGTACACACATGAAACTCTAGTCCCCTTCAAAGTAATCTCCTCCGGCTGCAATGCACTTGTTGTACCGTTCCAACAACTTCTTCAAGGCCCCATGGAAATCCTCTTGTGTGAGCGTGTCAATGACCTTCGTCACAGCCTCTTTCATCTCATTAATTGTCTCATAACGAGAGCCTCTCTGCTTAGGGAATAACCAAAAGTCACAGGGACCAACGTCTGGACTATAGGGACGGTGAGTAACTGTCTTGGTGCCCATCTTGGTTAAATATTCGGTGAAAAGGATGGAGTTGTGGAGGGGTGCATTGTCCTGGTGGAAATGCCACTGACCCGATCTGAAGAGTGCTGGCCTCTTCCGACGGAATCTCTTCCTGAACTCCCTTAAAACCTTAACATAGTAACCCTAACCCTAACCCTAAACCTTTGGCCAATCAACTCTGGTGTTCTGACTTCTTTACTCCTCCCACATCTCTCATCATTCCTCACAGACTCCCTGCCTTCTTTGAATCTCTTATGCCACTCAAAAACTGATGCTCGATCCATGCAAGATGGTCGAAAAGCAGTCTGAAGCATTCCACACCAAACAGAATTTTATTGCATATCGTTCTTCTAAAGTGTCAGATTGGATTTTTGAAATTCACCAGCTGTGACAATCAGGCTTTAGTAGGGTGTATTCCAGTTGCTGACGTAGCTGTTCATTTGAACCTGAAATCATAAAAATTGGTCAGTCATCTCATAAGATATACAGCAATAACATACTGAATTTTCAAGAGTCTACGACAATTTTAAATGGCCATACGAAAAAAGTCTGGAAACTTATCGTATGCACCTCGTATAAAGCAAACATTATTTTAATTAGCTAAAAATTCTTCAGTTTCGTATGATATTCCATATCGTATATAATATTGTATTAAATTTTCCAGTTTTTTTCTTTCATACAAACGTTCATATTAATATCAATTTGGGTGAAAGTTATAATATTGTTTAGTTCTTCAAAATTCTAACCTAATAATTGGCAAAAGTAATAAATTTTCATTAGTCATTTTTTTCTTGATACAGACGTTCATATCACAAGTAAATGGCTATTTTAAAGGGTGGTGATTTCTTCTTTAATATAAAAGCATATTTATAAGTAGCTCAGTATTATTCTGACCAGTGTGAAACTTGTAGTTCTTTTAAGTAATATAAGTGAAGAGAAACATGTCTTTAAAAATAAGATTCTACTCATAACAAAATAAATAAATAGAAAAAGAAAAACATCTCTTGCTTCAAGTTCCTAAATAAATCTTGGAGAAGAGTGTAACATAATTTTGGTATTGTCGTTAGGCTAGCTTAGGAATTGTTGTTGTTTTTTTCTTTTTCTTGTGTTAACAGACTCCACTTGAGCCTGTTCAACAATATGACTCCCGTTCCATACACTAGACTGTTTTCAGCACTTACAACAGATGATACCATCCCAGTCAGTTGACAGGATATATCTAATTATGTTGGTGCATACATACATACAAACACATATACTGACGGACACGTGCCTGTTATAGAATGATAGTCGGTTTGTTAGTTTCGCAAGCTATTGTTCGTGAGTTTCTTCTTTAAAAGATATTTCTTTTAGGTTTTAGTTGTTGATAAGAATAAATTTGTCCAATAATCTATGTATTTCACTCGGTATCTATCTATCTATTTATCTATCTATCTATCTATCAGCTCATACCTACCTCCCTACCTACCTACAAATATTCGGAAAAAATAATAGAATGGCTAAATCAAACGTAACCAGTTAGGCAAGGAATATTTTGAGTCACTGAAAACGTAGTGTCAGAGTCAATAATTGTTTCTATGGTCAATTTCGTATATATATATATATATATATATATATATATATATATATATACGAAATTAACCATGCGTGTGTGCGCATGCGTATGTGTGTGTGAGTGTGTGTATGTGTGAGTGAGTGAGTATATATATATATATATATATATATATACGTATATGTGTGTATATGTGTGCGAGTGTGTATATGTGAATGCGTGAGTGTGCGCGCATATATATATATATATATATATATATATATATATATATATATATATGTCTGTGTGTGTGTGTGCGTGAGTAAGTGTGTGTGTGAGTGTCTTTGTGCGTGTGTGTTTTTTTGTATGTGCGTATCTTTGTGTGTGAGTGTTTTCATATATAATCGAAAATATCAAAATACAAACATGCCAATTGCAACTGTCACTTTCACATTTTTACGATAATCTGGTTATAATAGATATCTATTTCGAAATCATTGTATCTGCTATCTCTTTCAGATATAAAGGTCTCCTATATCATATAAGGAAAGACGATAAGATAACAAATGCAATGATTTCGAAACAGAAAAAAACTTTAATTAACTCCTGATTATCGTGAAGCTGCTGACGTGGTTAACATGCCTGTATTTCTACATTTAATTCACAAATAGCAATATCTTGAATATTAAGTAATGTTATGGAAACGAATGCCAGCTACAGCAATAATTTACAAAGATTTTTGCTGTTGAAATTTATTTTACAATATTCTCTCTCTCTCTCTCTATATATATATATATCATATTTACCCAACACCTCCGCTCGGGCAGGATATGACACAAGGTCAATTTATAAGCGGAGTTTAACAGGTTTGAATTCAGAGTTTTCCTTCTCCTAGACTAGTTGCTTCACCAAGGCTGAAGAACCTACTCTGCCCCACTATTTATTCTGGAGGGAGAATAATTGGATTTATACCTTTCCGTGCTACGTGAAACGCTATCAGTCTCGTCCAGGATTTGAAATCGTGTTGCCGTGTCCATTTCCTGCGACGATAACCATTACACCACAGGCACCTCCACTATATATATATATATATATATATATATATATATATATATATATATATATATATATATATATATATATATATATATATATATATATATATATATATATATATATATATATATATATATATATATATATATATATATATATATATATATATATATATATATATATATATATATATATATATATATATATATATATATATATATATATATATATATATATATATATATATATATATATATATATATATATAAGTGTGTGTGTGTGTGTGTGTGTGTTCAAGTATACAATTTTTCTTGCTGCCATGCATGCATACGTACATATATCTAGAATAATGCCTTGAAATACACAAATTATAGTAATACGTATATTAATACATATAGTAATACGTATAGTAGTACATTTATAGTAATTATAGGCATAAGAACAGTATAAATAAGCGCATGAAATTATTCATTTTCGTACACGAATCTAAATGATAGATAGATAGATATAAACAGAATGAAAAGGAAAGAAAGAAAAAAGAAAGATAGATCGATAATGAAAAGACTGACATATATATGTGTGTATTGAGAGAGAGAGAGAGAGAGAGAGAGAGAGAGAGAGAGAGAGAGAATGAGAGACAGATATGTAGATAGATAGAAAAAGAATGACAAAAAAGAAAGAAAGAAAGAAAGAAAGATAGATAGATAGATAGATAGATAGGGATCAAGAGAGCCGTAGAAATAGTGGAGAAAGAAATGAATATTATACAAACACATTAGTTCATTTGCGTCTCTATAGCTATCCATCATATATATATATATATATATATATATATATATATATATATATATATATATATATATATATATATATATTGCAAAGTTTTTATCAAAGTAAAGGTGCGCTTACGCATCCATATATAAATAGACATGAACTTAAACATTCATATACCAAAAATCATGTATAATTTAGAATATGATTTCGTTTATTTAAAATATATTAAGTTATTATTTTGCTACAAAGAATATTTACTGTAGGAATATATAATAATAATTATAGCAAGCACACATACACACATACATGTATGATGAGAGAGAGAGAGAGAGAGAGAGAGAGAGAGAGAGAGAGAGAGAGAGAGAGAGAGAATGAGTGTGTGTGTGTGTGTGTGTGTTTGTTTGTTTGTTTGTGTGTGTGTGTGTGTGTGTGTGTGTGTGTGTGTGTGTGTGTGTGTGTGTGTGTGAGATAGATAGATAGATAGATAGATAGATAGAAGAAAATTTTGCGACCACGGCATTGTTTCAATAAGAATATAATTCATTTTTTCTAATGTCCTTTTTTTAGGTTTTGTAGCTTTGGTCAGGGAGTCGTTCTACAGAGAAAGATATTATGTGCTGTTGAAAGTGGAAGGATGGTGTTACCATGACAGCACTGACCCCCTGATGGCTATATTTAGTGTGGACTAACTGTGTCCTCATTACGGTTGGGTGGTACCCACAAGAAACAGGAAGAATTTACTAGCAACATTTTTTCATTAAGTATACTGCGTTTAGTTATCTTTAAGTAGGTTCACATTCAAGAGACGATTTTTCATTTATCTGTGGGCAGACACGCGTACTTGTTGTTCATAAATATATACGCACTCATGCACCTCGCCCGATAAATAGACCTTGGGATATACGCTCTAACATAAATCTACATAAACAAGTTTATTTAACGCCATCTCTGAGATTCAAATATACGCTCATATTTTTATGTAATGTCCTTGCACCTCCTTCCAACCCTGTGAGTAGAATTATAGAAGCGTTTGATAGACAGAAGTGAATTCAAAAGTAATTTCGATTAAGACTGTTTGCGTTTTGAGTTTTAGTAGTAAGATTTTTTTCTATACTTCCTATAAACAGATGAGACAAAGTCAAAAGGAAAAACTAAAACATCGTTTAAAAAAGTGGAATAAATGCTCAGATGCTGAACTGTAGAGAAACTAAAAGCGTTTTAAATCCCAAGTTTAAAAAAAAAATGTTTATTCTAAAGCCAATAGTTTCATTGCCCAGTCGGCTGGGACTGAAGAATACACCGACTGCACCTCTGCGGAAGAGTAAAACCCCTCCTAAACAAGTGTCCTGGATATGACACCAAACAATCCGATGTCGAGGCTGTTGTGATGCTGGAGCTTTGGGGAATGTGGAGTACCCCTTCATTGCTATCCCAGGTCTACTCTGGTCTGGAGTGGTAACACCCGGTAAGGCCCTATCTATGGGTTAAATAGAACTACACTTACACTAAACTATATTGTTTGAATTAGAACTGTTTGACTAAACTGAATAGCTTGAAATCGAAATGTTTTTGACAATATAGCTGTGTACTTACATTAAACTGCGTACTTATGCTAAACTAAATTATTTGAAATGGAACTGTTTTTGACATTGAAACTGTACTTACGCTAAACTGAATTGTTTGAAATAGAACTGATTATTTGTATAAAAATGGATTTGGCGTTACCCAACCAACTAATAGTTTCATATGTGTTCTTTCAAAGAGAAAACAACTATCAAAGGGATTTATTTGGGATGAAATGGATAGCAAGATGAATCATTAAGTTCTGAGAATTCCTAATAAAATATTGTTCAGCAGAAGTGATATATATATATATATATATATATATATATATATATATATATATATATATATATATATGTGTGTGTGTGTGTGTGTGTGTGTGTGTGTGTATGTATGTGGAGAAAATAGAAAAGCAAAGTAATCCAAAAGGGATGAATTTATTGCGAAAAATTGTCGACATTAAAACGTTTTGGTTTTAATGAACCTTCATCAGGACTTTAAGATGGTGATAAAAGTGTTGATAGAACATCAATGGATGTTTTGTATTTTATTATACATCCATTTGGAACCATTTAACTTCTGTCATTCAAACATGAATAGATATTCGAAATAGCTACTGGAAATCTGCCATCTTTGATTCTTCAAAAACCCGTTTGTGTGATCTTGATTTAACTTCAAAACCAATCAAAGGAACTTTACAGCGCATAGAAGAGACACCTAAACTGAGCTTGTTTGTTATTTGGGTTTTATGGCATATCAACCTTTGTAGGTTATTTAATGCTAAATCTATTTTATTCAAATAAACACTTTTATTTCAAACAATTCAGTTTAGCATAAGTACACAGTTTAATTGTCAAAAACATTTCTATTTCAAGCTATTTAGTTCAGTCAAACAGTTCTAATTCAGCTAATTCAATAAAGTATAAATAAAGATTTTGTTTACACACAGTTGAATGTTAAAACAGTTCAATATTAAACAATTCAGTTTAGTGTAAGTACAGTTTCAATGTAAAAAACAGTTCCATTTCAAACAATTCAGTTTAGCATAAGCACGCAGTTTAATTCTATTTGACCCAAAGATAGGACCCTATCAGGTGCTTCCACTCCTGGCTAGACAGGACTTGAGAGCGATAGCAGTGAAGGGGTAGTCCGCATTCCACAAAGCTCCAGCATTACTGGAACCTCACCATCAGATTGCTTAGGGTCATAGACAGGACTCTCGTTTTGGAGGGGGTCTTACCCCTCTGCAGAGCTTGTTTACAGTGTAGATGTAACATTCACAATAACTGTGTGTAAATTATTCATGTCTCGTTGAATTTAAATTCATATATATATATATGTATATATATATATAACAAAAAATCCCATTTTCTAGGTATTTAAATATCTGTTACAGCCCAGATCTAAATGTAAAATCACCGTCGAAACGGCGTGGATGAGATCCCAATTTTGAGAACAGGATGAAACAGCTGATGGGAAATCCAAAAAAAAGGATTTTGCAGAATCATTTTGAAAAGTGAAAGGGGAGCTGTGATCAGTGTGCAAGGTTTCAAGAGGAGTAATTTTAAAAGGGATTAAGACACCTTTTCTTCTGGTAATCATTTTTTAGTCAATGTTAAAAGCAAGATATTGTGCAGACATACCTTGTATACGTACATTTAAAATCTGTTTATAGTCATTCCTTATACGTACATCCACAACATACCTAGTTTGAAAGCGATGATAATCATGCATTCATCTGATTTTACACCAAGTCTGATTTGAGACTAGATCCTTTTTTAATGAAGGACCACGAAAGAATCGACTCATTCGTATCCGTCACAAAAATGCTTGATTCCTTTTGCATTCCTCTTTAGGGGCGCCTCAGACACCCAGTTATGAATTCAGCTTTGCTAAGCGAGTGCTGCCTGTGGAAAGTCTCCAGAGACTAGGTGATTAAATTAATATCCTTTACCTGACGTTCGTGCAAGGTGGGCACTGGAATGGTTGATAATTTTTGTAAGGAGACATACGATTAGACGATTAGATATAAATAATTAAACGCTCACTATAAAAAAAATAGTTAAGTCTCTTCCATATTAAACCTACTATTATTTTATTTGTTTCTAGTCGATTAAAAATCAAAATAAATATCTTATTAATTATTAAACTCAACGGCAGTGAAATTGTAACAAAAAGTAGCAGTTCAAAAATGAATATACCACTAGTATGCATTTAGGAAAAAAAATTGGTGATACGTAATACCTTATTCCTCGGGTAATATTTATTTATAGGCGGTACTTTATATAATTATATGAAGAAAACTGAGCGAGAAAAGGGAAAATACCAAAAAAATATTATATTGAAATCTTTCAGTTAGGCACTTATAAAAAACGAATTAGATGGGATATCGCAATTAACAATAGTAGTCTAGGAATGTGTCAGTGATATTTCAAACGTTCAAAGGATTAATATTGCCTGTGTATCAGCTATCTAATAATAAGAAAAATTATATATATAGAATTGTGGTCAATATCCATGAAAATTTGCTTTAGAAAACCGGAAAGAGATTTTAGTGGTGAGGTTATTTTTTTTATAGTGCTTCTTAAGTGTGGCCTTGTACCAGGGTAGTCTCTATACAACAAACACCTTTCATAGAATTAAAAAAAGAAGCTTTGATGGCTCATTTTACGGCTAGTCTATCACAGATGGTTCGAGAACTTTTGTTGAACTCCAGGGTAAGCGTGTTAACTTATTACGATGTCTCAGAACTGGGAAATCAAAAGAATTTTCTGAAAAGGAACAATTTGATAAAATGTTTTGACTAATGTCTTAATAAAGAATTAGTTAAAATATTTAGAATAATATCTTCATCGTTGTTGCTTCAAAGAAGAAGAATTAAATGGAGGAGGAGAGAAGAAAGAGAAAGAATAGAAGGACGAGAAGGAAAAAGAAAAAGAAAGAAGAAAAAGATGAAGAGAAGAAAGAAAAAGGAGAAGAAAAATAAACCATGTGCTAAAACTGAGGTGAAAAACTCTCAAGGAGTAAATTATAGTAAGTATAATAATAATAATAATAGTAAAAAAAAGTAAAGCTGGCGACCGTAGTTGAGGGTGACCCGAAGGCTCTCTTTTTGATAGCTACAACACCAAGATGTAGGGGAGGGCGCTATTCCTTTCCCCGGATTGAACCACTTTACCCTTGATCCTTACCTTATAATGCTGAGTGTTAAGCAAGGAGGCATCAAGAATCATTTTTTTAGGCTTTGGTATGACTCGACTTGGGATTGAACCCAGGTCTCCCGGGCCATAGTGAGCACTCTAACCATCATACCAATATCCGGTAATAATAATAGTAAAAAAGATAATCCGTCGAATAGTGGACTTTGCTGGACCGACAGACCACAGAATGAAATTAAAAGAAACCTGAAAGAGAAATAAATGTCTGGACCTTACTAGAGAACTGAAAAAATAGTGGAACATGGAGGTGCCGGTGATACCAATTGTAATTGCTGTACTTGGAACAATCCCCAAAGGATTGATAAAGGGACTGAAAAACTTTGAAATAAGAGGACAAGAGGAAATTATCGAAACTACTGCATAATTAAGATCGGTCTGAATACTGAGAAAAGGGCTGGAGACATGAGAAGAGTTGCTCTTAGCAAACACAAGTGATAAACCTTCAGCAGGTGTGAAAAACTCTCAGGAGTAAAATTATAATAATCATAATAATTAGCCGTTTTGTGGACTTTGCCATCCCAGGAGACTCCAGAGTGAAAATCAAAAGCGAAAAACATGGCTAATACATAAACCCTGCCAGAGAACTAAGAAAGCTGAGAACATTAAGGTGACAGTGATAACAATTGTAACTGGCGCTTGGAAAAATGTTCGAAGGTTGGGAAAAGGGACTGGAAGAATTGGAAATCGGAGGATGAATCGAGATTATTCAAACTACCGAATTGTTGAGATCAGCCAGAATTCTGTGTTGAGATCTGAGGAGACACTGTCAGTCAGACTCCAGCGAAAGTCCATCAGCTCACGCTGCTGTGAGAATCTTGATAGGATAATAGTAATAATAATAATAATGATAATAATAATAATAACAACCATGGAACATTAAGGTAATAGTGACACCGATTGTAATTGATTCACTTGGAATGATCTCAAAAAGATTGGTAAAGGGGTTGAAAGACTTGGAAATCAAAGGATAAGTAGAATCCAGTCAGACTGTAGCATAACTAAGATCGGCCAGAATACCGAGAAAAGTCCTGGAAAGTTAAGGAGACTTGCTGTCTCTCAAACACCAGTAAAAAACCATCAGCTAACGCCGGTGAGAAAAACTCTCAAAAGGGTAAAATAATAATAACTGTCCAACCGAAATTAATCACCGATTTCTGAAAATTGAAACACCACACAACCAAACAACAAAGAGCAAACCCCAAAACAAAAACAAAAAATGAATTTAGAAAATTTTAAGAGAATTATGAATGAACAAAAGACTACCTTGCCATTACTAAGAAACATTGAATGGAGAACAATCAAGATGGAAACGGAAAAAATAAATAAAGTACTAACATGTATACCAACAAAAAAACATAACTGAATCAAATGAACTAATCTATGCTGGAGCAAAATTAGTGTTGTGAGAAAATCGGGATTCCCTTAAAGAGTACAAACAAAAAATCAAAACCAGGATGGGAAATTCGGCTGGAAACGCAGATAAGAAAGCTACAAAAACAGGCCAAAATGATAAAACGAAGAGAAAACGCAGGAACAGGTTGGGAGAAAAAGGAAAAAGCAACACAATAAAAATTATGATACAACTTGGGGAAATAAATTAGAAAGTACTGGCGAAAGAATAAAGATTAAAGAGATATCGACAAAGGGTAAAACAATACAGATAAAACTGGACATTCTATAAGAACGAAAGGGAATTCTACTAACAAGTGGGAAGAGATGACACGAAAATATACCAACAACTGGATGCAAGAGAAGCCAAACTGTTTTGGACTAAAATATGGTGACCAAGAGAATATAAAAAAGCCAAATGGATAAGCAACGTGGCGAAAGAGTTAGAAGGAATCAAAAAAGGACAAAAAGCGAAAATACATATAGATTTACTGTGAATGACACAAAAAAATTATCAAATTGGAAAACGCCAGGCCATGATGGAATACATGGATTCTGGTTCAAGAAATTCCCCACCATTCATGATAGACCAGCACTCGAAATAAACAGATGTCTACAAGAAGCCCACGTATACGAATGAATGACCAAAGGAAGGACCGCGTAAATCCAAAAAGACACCCTCAAAGAAACCGCCCAAAACAACTACAGACCCGTAACCTGCCTACCTATGACATGGAAAATACTAACGGCACAAATAAGGGAAGAGATATAAGATGTAGATTGTTCTCTGAGGAACAGAAAAATGCTTCAAAGGATACAGAGGCACGGGGGAACTAGTCTATGTTGATCGGCACATCCTCAACGAGAGCGAAACGAGATGCAAAAATCTAGCTATGGCCTGGATTGACCTCAAAAAGGCATATGATATGGTCTCACAAAGCTGGATAATAAACTGCCTCAAAATGAACAAAATATCACAGGAAGTCATAAACTTTATCAAGAAAACCATGAAAATCTGGAGAGTGGAATTGACAGCAGGAGGAAGAAGCTTAGCTGAAGCGAAGGACCAGAGAAGGAGATGCACTATCACCGTTTCTGTTTATAACTGCGATGATGCCACTCAACTACATACTCAGAAAATGCACCACCGGATACAAACTTAGTAAATCGCAGAAAAGATAAATCACCTAATGTACATGGAGGACATCAAACTGTTTGCCAAAAATGAAAGAGACTTGGAAACTCTACAATACACAGTCAGAATATACATAGGAATGAAATGTGGCAGAGAAAAATGTGTCATGCTAGCAATGAAAAGCGGTAAACGACATCTAACTGACAGAATGGAACTACCAAATCATGACAAAATTAGAACGCTCGGAGAAAAGGAAACCTACAAATACTTGGGATACAAGAAGCTGACACAATCAAATAAGAGGAGGTGCCCGTAGTGTAATGGTTATCGTCACAGGATATGGACACGGCGATACGACTTCAATTCCTGAACAAGACTGATAGCATTTCACATAGCACTAATACCCTTTGGAAAGGTATTAATCCAATTATTCTCCCTCCAGCTATGGGTAAAATAGTAGGGCAGACTAGGTTCTGCAGTCTTGGTGAGGCAACTAGTCTAGGAGAAGGAAAACTCTGAATTCAAACCTGTTAAACTCCGCTTAAAAATTGACCTTGTGTCATATCCTGCCCGAGCGGAAGGGGTTGGGTAAATAGGATCAAATAAGAGGAGATGAAAGAAAAAATTAAGAAAGAATATTTCAGTAGAAGCCAAAAGCTTCTCAAGACAAAACTATATCGTAGAAACCTTATCAAAGGGATAAATACTTTGGCTGTTTCCATCGTAAAATATTTGGGACATATTCTTGAAGTGGACCAGAGAACTTACATAAATGGACCAGAGAACAGGAAAACTAATGCCCATGCATAAAGCATTACACATCAGAGATGACGTTGACATATTATGTGTCACGAAAAGAAGGAGGAAGAGGAACGACGTAAAGACTACATACAAAAGCGTGGAGGAAGACTGATTACAACCACCAGAAACAATACTGACAACGCAAGGACCAACACAACGACAATGACCAGAAAACAAAAATGAGAAGAAAAACAACTCCATGAACGTTTTAAGCGGCAAATACGTGACATATCACACAAGAAAATATGGATGTGGCTAAGAAAGAGAAACCTTAAGAGACAAATCGAATCTTTCCTAATGGAAGCACAAAACAATGCTATAAGAATCAATCATATCAAAACAAGATTAGATGAGACGCAACAAAACAGCAGATGTCAGTTATGTGGTGATAGAGACGAAACATCAATCACATAATAAGTGAATGTTGCAAATTAGCACAGAAAGAGAATAAGACTAGAAATGATCTAGGGATAGCTGAAAAAAGAGAAAACTCACGAGAAAAACTAAATCTTTTTTTAAGAGTAGCAGAAAATAATCCTATCCGGACTAATATCAATGCAAAACCTAATAATACGTAACAGAACAGTAAATTCAGGTAATGAGATGATACAGATTAAAATGTTAATCTCATAATAAGTGGATGTAACAAATTGACATGAAAGAGATACACGAATAGACATGACTGGATGGAAAAGATGATCTATTGGGAATTATGCAAGAGACGGAAATTTGGCCATGTTGACAAATAGAATATGTGCAAACCATGATCAGTTCTCGAAAGTTAGACGTATAAAGTCCTTTCGAACTTTGAAATAAAAACAGGTAACTGAATCCTGGCGCAAAGATTAAATCTGGTAATAATTAATAAGAAAAACACTTTTATCAAGTGAATTTCGACGTTCCTGCTGACCATAGAGTAAAAAATAAAAGAAAGTGAAATAATTGACGAATACTTGGACCTTGCTTAAGAGCTGAAAATAATGTATATCCTAAAAGTTACGGTAATACTAATGGAAAGGACCCCAAAGGCTTGGTAAGGAGATTGGAGAGAAAGGAGATCAAAGGAAGAATGGAGACCATCAAGATTAAAATCCACTTGAATAGTTCGATAACTCTTGGAGACTTTCTGCCATACAAAATCATCAGAGTTAAATAATAATAATAATAATAATAATAATAATAATAATAATAATAATAGACTGAGTTATAGTTTAAAAAGAAGATAACCTGCCGATAGTGGGCTTTGCTATTTCGAGTGAAAATCAAAGAAAACAAAAAGGTAGATAAATACTTAGACCTTGAAAAAGAACTAAAAAAGCTATGGAATGTGAAGTTAACGGTGATACCAATCGTAATTGGTGCACTTGGAACAATCCCCAAAGGCTTGGTAAAAGGACTGGAAATCAGAAGACGAGCAGAGACTACCCAGACTTTATCATTGCTAATATCGGCCTGAATACCGAGGAGAGTCCCGGAGACTTGAGGAGATTTGCTGTCACTCAAACTTCATTAAAAGACCATCAGCTAACGCTGATATGAAAACTTGCCTGGAGTAAAATAATAACAATAATAATACCTGCTAAAATTGGAAATCAGAGAATGAATCGAGACCACCCAGACCACAAAATTCTTAAGATCGGCTAGAATACTCAGAGGAGTCCTAGAGACCCAAAGAGATTGTCTTTTGCTCATATTCTAATAAAAGACCTTTTTCTAACGCTGATGTGAAAAACTTGCATAAATATAAAAAATAATACTCATATTTTGAATCAATGCCGGTCTTGAATAATTCCATTGGTGCCAATTATATTAAAGTCAAGATAGGACACAGCAAATCAATATATGAAATCTCTGTGAAAAGTGTATGAGTCTGATAATAAACAACAATAGCAATTTGACTCAAAAAGTATACATCAGATTGGATAGAAAAGGTGATCCACTGCTAAAAGCGCAAACGAATCTGCAAGAGAAATAAGTAGCATGATTAAAAAGTAAATACTGAAAAAAAATCGGCATAAAACTGTCTGTGATTCCTTATCGTTGAGTTCATTTTATGGATATATAAGTCACCTACATAAATTGTGGTATACTTTTTAAAGTTTTGGTTGATTGTGTATATGAAATAGAAGGAAGTAGAGAGAGAGAGAGAGAGAGAGAGAGAGAGAGAGAGAGAGAGAGTGTGTGAGAGAGAGAGCGCGCGCGAGAGAAAGAGAGAGAGAGAGAGAAAGAGAGAGAGAGAGCAGAAGGGAAGAATGAAGGATGGTGTGCACATTTGCTTGCACATTTGCTTGCATGTGAGGAGATTTAGAAAAATTTCCTTTTCTCGAAATTTATCTTGGTAAAAGTTATTTTGCATGGGTTGTCATAAACATGCACAAAATCCTCGGGAAGCGTTTTGAAGTATTTTATCTCTAAAAAAGACAGAATGCTTGATATATATATATATATATATATATATATATATATATATATATATATATATATTACTTATGACTTAATTCTAAACATAATCTATCTATCTATCTATCTATCTATCTAAAGCAATGATCGGAATATGATTATTCATAGATGGTACTACAAAATTGACATAGTGGTTAGAGTGTTCGTTAATGGCCTACGATGCCGGGGTTCAATCCCTGGTCGAGTCATGCCAAAGGCTATAAAAATGGTACCTAATACCTCCATTCTTAATACTCAACATTATAAAGTTCGGATCAAGGGTAAGTGGAGCAATCCTGGGAAAGGAGTAACGCCCTTCCCTACATCTCCCTATTGAAAAGGGCGCCTTCAGGTCACTCTCAACTACGATCACCAACTTTACTATCCAGGGAAAGGAGTAACGCCCTTCCCTTCACCTCGGTGTAGTAGCTATTGAAAAGGGAGCCTTCGAATCGCTCTCATCTATGGTTGGCCAACGCTTCTTATCATAGAAAATGACTGAAATACATTCTGGATAGTGGTGTTTACAATTTTACAAACCACTAATACACATAGTAAAGCTATGAATCCAACATTTTCTCTTTCTAAATTGTAGGAAAGTCTGACCTCTTTAACTGTGGTATGGCAACCAGTTTAAGAGGAAGAAAACTCTGTATTCAAACATGTCATAATTCGCTTAAAGAACTGACCTTGTGTCGCATCTCTTTCATGCTGGGGTGGAGGTTACTATACGTTTACAGAAAAGCCATTTTGTTTACGATCAGAGTATGGTATCTGTGATTTGAGTAGTTTCTTGGATTAATGGTATATCAACCTTCAGAGGCTATTTAATGCCAAAGCAATCCTTGAAGAAAAAAGGTAGTGATACTGATTAAACCATAGCTGGTGGGAATAAGAGGGTTCATGCCAATCCTAAAGGTATTTGTCCAAAAATAAACGCAGTGGCAAGACGAGTTCGAACTCGCCCTCTACAATTATATTACCATGTGAGATGAAATTATCCGAGGTAATATCACTATTTTTTTTTATTGTTTTGATCAATAGGTTTACGACAGTGTTGCCTGGTCTTTCTTGTAGTGAAGAGTTGTAACATTATAACTTGATACATGATAATGATGTTGAATTCAGAGAATGTTAATGATGTAATAGGTATTTGAAAAAAGAAAAAAAAAAAAAAGAAAAAAAAAAAAAACTAATCCAGAAACATGTTCACAATTTTATTATATCTTTCGTCAGATTTTGTCACACATACAATATATCTAATGAAGGAGGTGCACGTACTATAATGATAACCGTCGTATATATACGGTGATCCGAGTTCAAATCCTGGCCGAAGTTGGTTGCATTTTTCATAGAACTAATCCCCTTGGGAAAGGTATGAATCCTGTTATTCTCCTTCCAGTTCTGGATATATAATAGGGCTGATTGAGCTCTTTAATCTCAGAATGGCAACCGGCCTAAGAGAAGGAATTACTCTGAATTTAAAACTGTTAAAGTCCGCTAAATTTGAGCTTGTGTCACATCCTGCACGTGTGGAGGGTTTTGGTAAATACATGCTATATATTTAATGATGTACATTAAAGTCTTTTAACGAGTCACTGAAAGAGCGCTGGCGACTTGCTTTGCGACGAGGATTTAGAAAAAGATCTTCCCTTGCTTGTTAGTTGGTCAAGTGTCTAGTTTTTCAAGTAGATTGTGAAGTATAATGATGTGAATTCAGATACACTTAATTAAATATATCTAATCAAACATGGACATTCTTGTTTTTTTTTATTTAATTATAGCTACCATAGAAATTTTACAAGGCCACAAGAGTAGGGCACACGGTGAGTATCGATCTAACTACCAAGCATAAATTGTCTGTGAGACGATGAAATTAATCCTCATTTTGCATAGTGATGAACACAGTTTATACATACTCTCTCTACGAGCATAGTCACACACACACGCGAGCACACACACACACACACACACACACACACACGCGCACACACACACACACGCACACGCGCGCACACACACACACACACACACACACACACACACACACACACACACACACACACACACACAAACATTTATAACAAAAAGTCTCATTATTTTTGTAAATATGTGAATGTAAACTAGCAAAGAAAAGCACATTGTGGCGAGATTTTTATTGAGCTGTACACTTAAAATGTTTAAAAGAAGAGAATAAAGCAATTTTCAAGTAGGTTTACTGCATAATAGTAGATTTGTGGAGTGTGTCTTCGGGCTGAATGTATTTTTGTAATCGTCCAGATTTTCGAAGTAACGGATTTAATAGCAAAATATCAATTAGGATCCTTCACTCCTTCCTAAGTAAAGCATCAGTATCACTATACACTGCTATTTCGACGATAACTCAACAGACGGACTTACAGGTCATTTAGTATTTGGGGGTTGGCTGAAAAGTTCATTGGCCGACCAAGATTTTAATGCTATCGGATGAGATTTATTTTTATATAAAGTTTTCAGCTTTTGAACTTTTCAGTCCAACCTTATATATATATATACATATATATATATATATATATATATATATATATATATATATATATATATATATATATATATATAACTACAAGGTTTCATAAAATACCGTTTTTCCTGTCTTTTGCATCTGTTAGCAGAGATTGTTGTTTCCAATCTTATTTGGTCACTGTATTGTTCTTATCATCATCATCATCCTCTGCGTCTTCTGCTAATAAATTCATTCTTTTAAGAATGGTTGATATAGTTGGCATTGTTTTTGTCTACCACGAGATCAAACCACTTTACTTCTTTCTTCTTGATAATCTCAGTTACTTTATTTGCTATTTCAAGGCCACTCGTTAAATTGTCTCTTTTAAAGTGATTCATTTGAGAAAATCCCATTATAGTCTCAAGGTAATTGTTATCAAATACATTGAGTTTTCTCTAGTTATACTCCTTGAAATTACAATTTTATCTAGAATATAGTGTTATAGGAACTAAGAAAGAGCTCGTGGTGTAATGGTTATCGCCCTAGGAAATGGACACGACGAACCTTGTTTAAATCCTAGACGAAACAATTTGCATTTTATAATTTTCCCGAGGTATGAATCCAATTATTCTCTCTCCGGCTATCGATAAATTGTAGGAGAGACTGGGTTCTTGGACCTTGATATGGCAACCGGCCTAGGAGAAGGAAAACTCTGCATTAAAACCCGTTAAAGTCTGATTTAAAGATTGGCCTTTAACCATATCTTGTTCAGGCAGAAAAGTTGGTAAATACATATTGAGACTATTAGTGCATAAAATAGACAAGCTATGGTCGCTTTAAAAGATATCTTCGTTGCCATATTTTTTTCTTAAAACTGTCAAAAGTTGAGGAACCCTTCTGATATCACTAATCCTAAAAATTTGAATTCTTTGACATTTTTGACTGTAGCATCATTCACAGTTTCAATAAACTAATTATCATTTTGGACTTTAGTTCATTTAGTTTGTTTTGGTTTCTTTTGTTTAATGGCATATCAACCTTTGTAGGTAATTTAATGCCAAAGCTATTCTCCTTGAAGAACCGAAGTGGTACTATTTAACCCATAGCTGGGAGGATAAGGGGGTTCATACCTTTCCTAAAGGTATTTGTCCGAAAGTGAACGTAATAGCGCGACTGGAATATGGACTCGCTTACTATGATTCCGCTGTCCATCGCTTTAACAATTAAACCACGAGGACATCCTATATGTGTATGTGTGTGTGTGTGTGTGTGGTTTGGTTTCTTTGTTTAATGGCATATCAACCTTTGTAGGTTATTTAATGCCAAAGCTATTCTCCTAGAAGAATAGTAGTGGTACTATTTAACCCATAGCTGGGAGGATAAGGGGGTTCATACCTTTCCCAAAGGTATTTGCCCGAAAGTGAACGTAATAGCGCGACTGGAGTACGAACTCACTTACAACGATTCCGCAGTGCATCGCTTTAACTATTACACCACGAGGACACCCCCTTCGTTCATTTACTTTCATACAATATTTTGAGAATGATTTTTCACGTTCCTCAGTGGATAATATTAGCTTTATCAAATATAGTAGCAGATACGAATTTTTTGTTTAGTTTAAGATTTTGTTGAAAGTTGATTTGCATATATATGAAAATAGTTATTTTTGGGGTTTTTAGGGTTATGCCATATCAACCTTTGTAGGTTGTTTAATGCCAAATCCATTTTTAAACAATCAGTTCTATTTCAAACAATTCAGTTTAAAATGAGTACAAAATTTAATTGTCAAAAACATTTCTATTTCAAGCTATTCAGTTTAGTCAAACAGTTCTAGTACAGCTATTCATTTTAGTATGTGTATAGATTTTCTTTACACACAGTTAAATGTCAGAACAGTTCTATATTAAACAATTCACTTTGGCGTAAGTACAGTTTCAATGTCAAAAAACAGTTCTATTGCAAACTATTCAGTTTAGCATAGGCACGCAGTTTAAATGCAAGTACTCAGTTTAATTGTCAAAAACATTTCTATTTCAAGCTATTCAGTTTAGTCAAACAGTTCTAATTCATGCAATTTAGTTCTACTTAACCCATAGATAGGGCCCTATCAGGTGCAACCATTTTGGGCTAGAGTGGACCTGGGAGCGATGGCAATGAAGAGGTACTCTGCATTCCCCAAAACTCCAGCATTACTGGAACCTCACTAACAAATTTTGTGTCATATCTAGGACACTCCTTGTGGTTTTTTTTACCCCTCTGCAGAGGTGCAGTCGGTGTTTTCTACTGCCCCAGCCGACTGAGTAAAATATATATGAAAAGTTCAAGAAGAATATTGAAAAAAGCTTGGTTCGGTTTCTGTGTTTAATGGCATATCAACCTTCATGGGTTATTTAATGCCAAAGACACCCTTGAATAATGACAGTAGTAGTACTATTTACCCCATAGCTGGGAGGATAAAGGGATTTATACCTTCCAAATGGGTTTTGTTCGAAAGTGAACATAATAGCACGACTAGAGTTCGAACTCGCTTATTATGGTAGTTGAATCTCCTTGCTTAACACTCAGAATTATAAGGTAAGTATCATGGGTTAAGTGGAGTAATCCTATGAAAGGAGTAACGCCCTTCCCTACACCTCGGTGTTGTAGCTGTTAAAAAGGGAACCTTTGAGTCGCCCTCGACTACAGTCACCAACTTATTGCAATGTATCACTTACAATTCAATTAAACGGCAGTCATTCGTTTACACAGAGTTAAATTATCAAGCAGTTATCTTTCTAACAATTAATTTTTGCTTAAGTACACAAAGTTATATGGTTCTATGTCCTGAAATGAATCACTAACAATTTGATAAACCATCAGTCATTTGTTTACACAGAGTTATATGATGAAACAGTTCTATTTATAACAATTCAATTCATCATAAGCCATTTGTTTGCACACAGTTTAAATGTCAAACAATTCTATTTAATCTGTAGATAGGACCCTATCGGGTGCTACCACTCCAGGCCAAAGAAGACGTGGGAGCAATGCCAATGAATGAGTACTCCGCGTTCCCCAAAGCTTCAGCATTACTGCAGCCTCATCATTAGATAGTAGGTAACTCATGTAGGTAACTCATTGAAGGAGATTGCCTCTCTGCAGAGATGCACTCAGTGTCTTCTACAGCCCCCACCGACTGGGATGTCAAAACTTGTATGAGGCTTTGTGAAAGGAAATATAAATGCTGTGATAAAGACACTTTAATTGAGATCTCTGTTATGTTGTAACCAACTGAATTATTTCTTCCAAACATTATAAGTACAAAAAACGATCATAGAATTCAAATCCTCACCAAAAAAGGAGGTTTCATTAATCTGCTTGAACGTTGCAAAGCAACAGGTATTAGTAAGTAGAACTTCCGGTTACTTAGGGATGACTTCAAACTTTCATTGATTATTCATGGAAATTTCAAAGTTAAGAGTAGATATATCGGAATTTGCAGAAACACAATAAAAGAAAAAAAAAATACCCATGACATTAGCAGGAGTACTACAAGGACACACATTAGCCCCATACCTCTTCATCATCTGTCTAGACTACGTACTTAGAACATTTATCGATAAAATCAAAGATAACGGCTTCAAGCTAACAAAAGAAAGAAGCAGAAGGTACCCCGCAAAAACAATTACTGACGCTTCTGGCAAACGCACCTGCCCAAGCCGAAACCCTGCTACATAGTCTGAAACGAGCCGTTGCAGGCATTGGCCTCCATGTCAATACACACAAGGCGGAATATATGTGCTTTAATCAAACAGGTGACATATCCACACTTAACGGTAGCACTCTGAAACTAGTTGATAAGTTCACCTACCTAGGGAGCAGTGTCTCATCAACCGAGACAGACATTAACACGCGACAAGCAAAGGTATGGGCAGCCACGAATAGACTTTTGGTTATATGGAAGTCAGACCTGACCGATAAAATTAAGCGCAGTTTCTTCCAAGCAGCGATCATGTCGATACTGTTATATGGATGCACCATATGGATGCTAACTAAATGTATGGAGAAATTGTTTGATTGCAATTACTCAAGAATGCTGCCAGCAATATTAAACAAGTCCTGGAGACAGCACACAACAAAGCAGCAGCTATACGGCCACCTACCACCCATCACGAAAACTGTCAAAATTAGACGAACCAGACACGCGGGACACTGCTGGAGATGTAGGGACGAGCTCATAAGTGATGTACTCCTGTGGCCCCCTTCACATGGACGAGAAAGGCAGGACGTCCAGCTCGAACCTACATACAGCAGCTCTGTGCCGATACGGGATGTAATCCTGAGTATCTGCCGAAAGCAATGGACGATAGGGAGGTGTGGCGAGAGAGGGTTAGGAATATCCGCGTTGATAGCGCAACATGATGATGATGATGAGGATGTATATATCATCATACACTCATTCCAATTAAATAAATTCCAAAGACAGAGTGTAGCTTTGATGATATTCTAAAAAAATCTCTCATTCAAAGTCAGAATTTGATCTACATTCCAAAAGGGCAAATGAGCGTAAACCTAGATATAAGCGATGAATAAATCTAATAATTTTTAAAATTAATACAGCAAACTTGTTTTGTATTGAATTGTAATTTTGTAAGCTCAGAAAACTAGCCCTTCAGACAAAACGATGGATAAGGTTTTCCATGGCTAACAAGATGACAAACAAGTTTATTTTCAAATGATGGGGGTCACAAACATATTTGCCTGTTGGCATAGATTAAAAGCAAAACAAAGGGGATATAATCAGTTGAAGAGCGCCAAATTTGATTACCTTTATAAAAAACAGTAGTTCAAAATAAAAATTCTGACAAGCAAGAGTAAATATATGCTTCTGGAAGACTTCATTGCAAAAGTAGGAAAAATAATAATTTGCTATAACTTGATGTTGTAAAATATGGCTTGGGAAGAAATAATGAAAGGGGAGAAAAACTTGCAATTTTACTCCCCAGTCATGAAAACCATGTAAAAAATAAAGCACGGAAAAGTGTCTATTGGATATATCATAAAATCACGTAGATATCACTTATCGGATGGTAAATCAAAAATCGAAATTGTCTATATTATCTGTTAACTAAAGTCCAAAATTAAAAACAAAACAAACAACCAAACAAAAAACAAAACAAAACGCTGTTGTGTACTCAACTCAGCAGATATTTGTTCTAACCATTTCATATAAGCTGCTCAGACAATGAACCCTTAAATAAAAACAAGAAGAATTAACAAACCACTCAAGACTTACAATGATGAGAAGGTCATGGATAAAATCTTATAGAAAAGTTTTCAAAGAAAGATTGGAATACGCTTTAAACAACAGATTAAAACAGGATGAGCTTTAAGAGCTGTTGAAAATAAATCACGAACTTAGGGAGGGACCATTTGGATCGAATAGACGCTAAAAATTTAAGGTATACCAACCGAATTGATAGAAATTAGTGGAAGAAAACCGGCTAGGCGTGCGTACATATATCTATGAGCTGAAACTACAACAATATACTTTGGAAGCAAAAACCTATAATACAACAGATGCATAGCAACTTACCTCTCATTTTACAAACCATCCAAACAAGACGAACAAGACATGTTGGGAACTGAAAGAGAAGTAAGCACGAACACAGTAGCGACGTTCTCCTATAAATCCCAACACATGGACACGCCTTAGCTATGGGTAAACAGTATGGCAACCGGTCTAGGAGAACTGAATTCAATTTTGTCTTTAATTGGAATCATTTTGAGATGAGGTTTCTTAATCTGAGAATTAATTTTTATTTATTGCGGACTTTTTTCCTCATCTTGGTAGGGTTTTGTGTTGTTTCTTCTTTCACTACGTTTCGGCCAAATTTCACCTTCTGGCCTTCTTCAGGCGTTGAGTCTCCGTGGTTCCAGGTGGGCATTGTCAGAAGATAGCGGTTTCAAATCCTACCCAAGCCGGCCAGAGGTTTACTTGGTCAAAAACGTGGTGCGATAGACAACAACTATAGAAGGCAGTAATTACTGGGGATACGGTTACAAGACTCATCATTCCTATCCGAGATCGCGGTAAAAATCACCTGAAGAAGGCCAGAGGTGAAATTTGGCCGAAACGTAGTGAAAGAAGAAACAACACAAAAAAACCCTACCAAGATGAGGACAAAAAGTCCGCAATAAATAAAAATTAATTCTCTGAATTCAATCTGTTAGATTTCCCTTAAAATTACTCTATATGGCGCCCCGCTCCTATGTAGAGATTTGGTCGATACATCCTTCTCATGGATACTTACTTACAAAAACTTACATCCATCAGCTCTGTTTGAACACTGGATGCCATCTAGAGGACATTCCGAGAGCAATGACTGACAGGGACGGCTGGCAAAAGAGTGAGGGAAAAAGAGAGAGAGAAATAGAGAGAAAGAGAGAGAGAGAGAATCAGAACACTTGATGCGCCTTGATGACATATATATATATATATATATATATATATATATATATATATATATATATATATACGTGTGTGTGACCGGTTTTTGTTTTTCTTAAAGCTATATATATATATATATATATATATATATATATATGTAAAGAGATAAACAAGTTCAGAAAATATTAGAATCGAAAATTAATAGTTAAAGATATAAGCAATTATGGAAAATGTTGAAATAAGATAAAGAAAACAATATCTAAAATGAAATCTGATTTCAAAATCAATAGCAGACTTAACTTTTGTAAAACAATCGGAGAGTAGGACTATGAAGTTATTTTTGGGGATTAAAGTTAAACATGACAAAAAAAATACACACGCAAATTAAGTATAAACCAGCTGGCAAATTACTTTCCCAAGTATCTTAATATTGCTTTCTACCTCTTTTTCTTTCTTTCTTTCTTTCTTTCTTTCTTTCTTTAAAACTCATTCAAACTCTAAACATGGCTCGAGAGTCTCTGACTCTTAAAATGATGAAATAAAAAGTCCCAGTAGTCAATGTCATCACATTGAAAGTAATTAAAGTTGGTTGAGAAGCAATGATAGAGATGCTACACAAAATATTTTCATTAGAATGGGAAAGTAAACAAAAACATAGATTGGTCAAGAATAATTATGAACACCATTCAAAAGAAAGACAACAATGTTAATCAGGAAAACTATCCTGCAACAGCTGTACTCTCTATTCCTGGTAAAGTACTTGCCGAGGTGCTACTGAACAAAATAAGAGACTAAACAGATACACTCCTAAATAAGACACTGTACGGTTTAAAACCAAAGTGAGTCACTACAGATGCCATACTTGAAGTGAGACAGATAATGGAAAAAGCGACTGAAAGAAATGCCTCCTTACACTTCTATTTTATAGATTTAGTTTCTTTTTCTTTGAAGACATATCAAACATCATTGGTTATTTACTGGCAAAACCATCCTAAGAGTAGAACAGTTGCGGTACTATTTAATCTATAGCTGGGCGAGTGATGAGAAGTTTTATATTTCCCCCAAGGGTATCGGACTGCAAGTGAACGTAATAGCGTGACTGAAGTTTGAACGCTCTTACTACGATATCACAGTCAAGAATGTCAACCATTAGATCAAGAATTGTTTGGTTTGGTTTGGTTTGGTTTGGTTTTATAGCATATAAACCATTGTGGGTTATTTAATGTCGAATCCTGTTCTTACATATACATTAAATATATAATTTTTAAACACATTTTCTAGATACACACAATTAAATGATCAAACAGTTCTATTTCTTATAAGTCATTTTAACATAAGTCAATGAAGTTAAATAGTTCCAAATATTGCTCTGTAAAACTAAAAGTTCAATTAAAGATCCATCATGTTTGCACACAGTTAAAAGATCAAACAGTTCTATTTCAAACAATTCAACTTTGGATTAGTCATTTGTTTGCACACAGTTTCAATGTTAAAGAGTTCTTCTTGACCCATTGATAAGATCCTTACAGGTGCTACCACTCCAGGCCAGATTGGACCATGGGAGCATTGGTAATGAAGGCGTACTACGCATTCCCCAAAGCTCCAGGATTACTGAAACCTCGTAATCAGATTGATTAGTGTCATATCTTTTACCTCTTTTCAGAGACGCAGTCGGTTTATTATCATACGGCTTCAGCCGCCCCCGCCAATTACATCAAGAAGAATTCCTCTCCAGTTTATAGATTTTAAGTCAGCCTCCGACCATTGTGCTGGGAGAGAACAATGAAGGTGATTATTATCGGTTCAATAACTGTTGATATATATGTATATATATATATATATATATAGTTTTGCAGTTAGGATTTTGGTCAAAAAGTTTCAGTGGTTTTGTGTTTGGTAATGATTAATATCTTATGTTATTCATTTTGATTGTATAATTCTTTCAGTAGAAATTATAAAATCTTGGTATCATTAGGTTAGATAAAAATTAACTTTTCTTTAAAAAGTAGGAGTGTACAGAATTATGATTGATACTGTACATACAAACACACACACACACACATATATATATATATACATATATATATATATATATATATATATTCGGTAATAAATAATACCAAATAATATTTGTTTTGTTTGTACAATGTTTTATGAGATACAATAAAATGGCAATTTTTTAAAGAAAATTAACTTTAACAAGAAAATTGTTGATCTTGATAGATAATATATATGTCGGTCGATGCGAACAGCTCAACAGACTTCTGGAGTTACGTACCTGTCTAAAATTGTTTTTAGTTACTGAGGTGTTCTAATTTTATTTGTGGTTTCCAAATTTCAATGCTTCAGTGTTTGTTAATAAATATCTTTTTTCATAGTAAAATTTTCCATTAGAAATTATAAAGTATTTTATCTTTAGTTCAGAAGAAAATTTGGTATTCATAACAATATTAGGACAAAATTTGCGTACTTATTTGCGGCTGATTTTGTACGCTTTGGCAGTGGAATTAACGGTTGCTTCTACGCGTAATGCAAAGCTCTTCTAATGAATTGAGCACTTCGGGCTCCAATGTCAACAAACGAAAGTTAATACACATAAGTTAATTGTTGAGCTGACATTAAGTCCCAGGCTTGGCTTGGGGGTATGTTATCAGCTTGATTGGTTTCGATTCCAGCTTGAAGCTTGAAGCATCTCACATGTCTAGCTACATTGAAAAGTCCAGATACAACAAAACAGTCTGTCTGTGGATGACAATATATATATATATATATATATATATATATATATATATATATATATATATATATATATATATATATATATATATATATATATATGCGATTAGAAGAAAGCTCAATCCTGGTTAAATTGTCATTAAAAATTTTTTTCGGCGAAGAATATCATTATACTCTCCGTCTCTACTAAAAAATGATAGACGATGGCCGTCTTTATCAACAAAACTACGACTCAATTATCCTGATTAGAAACTTATTCAACTTGTGAAAAATATACAAGATTAAATCGATGATCAGGTTTGTTGGATTATAGTGACATATACTTGTACGCCATCTATGTCACTCCCTAGGTCTACATAGTTATAATGTAATGACAAACGTAGCAAGATAACTAATTACTATGACAACTGAAAATTTGATTTCCAAGTACCTTCTCTTTTCCCGTCAAAAATACTAACAAGTCAACAGAGGTTGGATGCTGAAGATTTCTTCTACAGTTCTGATTTTGGTGCTAACTTCTAGAATGGTTACCTTCACCACAGATATATATATATATATATATATATATATATATATATATATATATATATACTTCCATTAAGAAAAAACACAAACCGGCCACATTAGGATTATAAATTTATAATCCTAATGTGACTGGTTTATTCTAAATGAAATTATTGCTCTGTAATGTCTGTTACATTGAACTCTTTACCAGGAAAATTTAAATGTTCACTCTTGAATAGTTTTCTTGTCCTGATGGAATTACTCCCAACTCCGGTTTAACTGGACCAAATAATACTTATATATATATATATATATATATATATATATATATATATATATATATATATATATATATATATATATACATATATATATATATATATATATTGTAATATGTGTTGATAGGAAAAAATATTGTTCAACAAAAATCATTTATCATTTCTGATGATGGGGAACGGAAAACTCAGCTCAGAACCAAGAAAAGACTGTTTATTAAGTGGAATAATCGAATTTTAAATTGTAGCTATAACACAGATTGATATCTTTCCTTTGTTGATCGATATCATTGGCAATTTGACAAACAAACATAAGAAACAAAAAATGTTGGTGTTCATTCTAAGTGACGCCTTTCTTTACTTTCAAATCACAATTCATTCAAAGAATGTTTCACATTAAAGACGGGTTTTAATCGATTTTAAAAACAGAAAAAAAAAAAATCAGATACCTGTTAATCTTTCTATAAAAAAAGCAACAACAAATGCTTTGCTATAATTCAAGAAGATATTGTATTGTTTAAATACTTAAGCTCTTACAAAAAAGTCACCTTAAAATTGTTAAATCTGATGAAGACTTTATGAATATGGCATAAAATTTTTTATATAATTATTATTATATAAAAGAAAATGTTGTGTTGAGCTATATTTGGCACCACTCCCTCATATTTTATGTTTTGAATCCTGCACTGGTGTTAGCAAATACTTGGGTCATTTCAATAAATACAAGGAATTGATTTGAAGAAAAGCAAAAATGATTTTGTTCAGAACTTTGCATTGTTTGAAATTGGTTGATGGAAAAAAATCATTTTGATCTTGTAATAATATTTATTCTGTGGGTAATAAAAATTGCGGTAAATAAACAAAATGCTACAAGCAAAGTCAGTGGACTGTCTTCAAATCTTTGGTGGCTGAGAAGTGTTGCATTTCTCAGCTACTAAATTTTTTGAAATTTTTGTAAAAAAAATATTTACAAATAGACTAAACATTGGTTTGCCAGGACGAACCTGAGTCGGAAAGACAGTCCATGGAGTGGAAAGATACTGACTCTCTGGTAAATAAAATGTTCCGAGCGCTGTGGCTAGTTAAAAATGTCATGCTGACAGTCTTTTGGGAGATGAAAGAACCCATCACCAGTGGATTCTTTGAAATAAGTGCATCAGTAAATAATGTTTGATACTGCTAACTTATTAAGCAAAATTCACCTTATTTATTGAATGACTCCTGTATTATATAAATGTATATGACATGATATGATTGGTTTATTTATGCATTTTTTATTAATCTGTTTTCTTTCATTCAATAATACACTTGTACCGCCTCCTCGTAGCAAATTCTACAAAACGCCTTGCTGCCTAAGGCTAAACCACTTAGAGATCCCTGAGTAGAAGGGTCCTAGAATTATGACATATGACACAGTCTTTCAACATCTATTTTATTGTCTTGTGATTTTCTCCTGATAAAATGAAGGTTGAATTTTCACTGAATAAAATTTGATTTATGGAATTAATATTCCTACCCAATTAAAATAATTTTCAAGAAAAGTAATCATGTAAAAAAATTGATATATTCTATTAAAATTTTTTTTTTCTTTTTTACTATTTGGATACTAATTCATTAATTTACAAATATATTAATTTACTAGCTCTTTGTGTGCGCGATAAAAGTTTCCAGTGCCTCATTTGTTTTGAAAAATGAAAAAAAAAAAGAACTAATATTCACGATAATATTAAAATAATAAAAAAAACATGACAAGAGAAAGTAAAATGAAAAAAAAGACTAAAACTGTTCTTAATTGTTTTTTTTTTTTTTGTAAAAGAATCATTAACATCATTTAGCTGTTAAGTAAATAAGATAATGTACACATTAAAAGATATAAATTTCGGTTAGTTGGTTACTTTGTTAAATGGCATATCAACCTTTGTAGGTTATTTAATGCCAAAGTTATTCTCCCAGAAGAACAGTAGTGGTACTATTTAACCCACAACTGGGAGTTCATACCTTTCTCAAGAGTATTTGCCCGAAAGTGAACGTAATAGCGCGATTGGAGTACGAAATCGCTTACTACGACTCCGCAGTCCATCGCTTTAACCATTACACTACCTGGAAACCCCCTTTAAATTTTGTTAACACTTCCAATTATATGAAAAGACTAGTTGTCAATTTTATAAATGTATCATATGAAAGACACTTTAATAGTATTATATGCATGGTACTGAATTCTTTAACAGTATTATATACAATAAGAAAACGTCATTATTTAACAAAGAAAACAATACAGATTTTTACATAAAAAAGCAGTGTGATTTTGCATGAGAAAATTCTTCTTTCAAACTCTTTTACAATGTTATAAATTAAAGAAATCAACTCGGAACATAACACGTATAATAATAAAAAGCGTACGCATATATACACATATGAATGCATATGTATGTATATACGCTTACATATTAACACAGGTATATTTATGTGAAAAATAAACAAAAACAGAAAAACAAAAATAAAAAAGAACAAAACCCAAATCCCCCCAAATAATGGCAATTAATTTCGGTAAGTGGGAGATCACTCGATAGTTGCTCCCATGAACACATTACTTACAACTAATCCATAATACATCAGAGAGATCAAAGACAGAATAAACCATATAACCTGGAGTGAAAAGTATAAAGAAACAAGAATTCCCAAATCAATAATGTGACATATTCCATCAGTTTACAGATCCTACAGTAAATAACCTTTACATTTTTTGAAGGTTTCAATGAAAATATTGTTTTATCAGTTATCTTAGAAATTTCATTGACCCTTTTACTTATGAAAATAAAACAAGATATATTTCTTATCTTTATTTTAGCAAAAGGTGGAACAATATCAAATCTATTTCTAATGAACTGACCGTGAATTTCATTGTGAGTTTTGCTGCAATTATACAAAAAACTTAGTACTTTATTCTTTTTTTATTTTAAACAAAAAGGTAAAGTTTCCTTACGACCTTCTGTAATTCAAATGGAATATCTTATTATTTTTTAAAATGGCATTTACGTGATCATATTCTCGTAAATTGAATGCAAAACTACGAGAGTGAAAAAGTAACCCCTTTTTTGTTTAGTACAGGAATAATTACTGACACAGGAACATGTATCATACATCAAAATGAAGTTAGTCCTCTGTGCATCACATCCCTACTTCTCAACATAGTCACCGTTTCTTTAAATAGCAATGTTCTACCTTCTAATGAGAGCATGTATCCCTGCCTTGTAAAATTCTGTTGACTGTTCTTTAAGCCACTTCTTCATTGCAGTTTTCACGTCCTCGTCACTGGTATAATTTTTGCCTTTTAAAACCTCTTTCATGGGACCGAAGAGATGATAGTCTGTTGGCGTTGAATCTTGATGAGTATGGAGGATGCGGTAATGTTGTCCACCTAAATGAGGCGATTGTCTTCCTTGTCCTGATGCTTGTGTTGTTGTCGGACATTGTCATGCAGAAAGGGGACATTATTGATCGGTAAGTCGGATTCTTGTTCTGAGCCCCGTCAGGGTCTTACTGTATGACTAAGAGTTAATTGTTTCTCCTTTTGACAAGAAATCAACCGGAAACAACAGTCAACAGAATTTTACGAGGCAGAAATACATGCTCTCATTCGAAGGTGGAAAATTGCTATCGAGAGAAACGGTGACCATGTTGAGAAGAAGGGATGTGATTCACCGAGGATCACCTTCATTTTTATGTATCATACATGTTCTTGTGTCGGTAATTATTCCAGTACTAAAGAAAAGGGCATTACTTTTTCAATCCCCTTGTTAACACACATTGTAATTTTTGAATTTTATTTTGAAGTTGTTCACCCAAATTTTGCAAGATGATGACACCATAATTGAACTGAGATAAGATGAATGTCTTACTCAATTTAAACTTTCGTGATTTATTCAATAAATTCCTGAATCTAAATGCATGTTTTGATTTTTTTAAATACAATAGCAATGATATGTCGAATCCATGTTAATTTTTCATAATTTCGAGATTCTTGGCTTCATACACCCTTTCAATAGTACTGCTACTAATTCTGATCTGATCCTAACAAATGTCTTCCACTGTCTTAAGAGACAATCTTGAACCACACCGATTTTACATTTAATTGCATTAAATTTTAGAATGATTTAAAATTCCATTAACATCACAATTGATATTTATAATAGCCTTGTTTGTATTTTCATATTTACAGTAATAGGAAAAGTGGGTATCATCTACGTACATATGCTATTTACCCACCCGATTGCATTTCTGTTGTCAGAAACCGAAATAGAAAAAATAAGGATTCCAGTACTGATCCATGGGACACACTATTAAGAACTGCCCACCTTCCAGTGTTGCTCTTAGACGTAATAAACTTTTGGTATTGACCATTAAGGTAAAAGAAAAAACAGTCTGGAGAATCATTGCAGAAACTAGCAGTAGTACTATATTTTATAACAGTATTATTTACATGGTAGATCACTTCTGTTATAGTATTATATGAGAGGTACTATATTTCCAATAAAATTATATGATAGGTAATATATTTTATAATAGTATTATATACAAGGTACAGATTTCATTATAGTATTATATGAATATTACTATATTCTATAATGGAATATATGAAACACTTTATTGTATTATAGAATATACGTAGCACTATATTATATGATAGTATTGTATACGAGTTATTATATTCTATATTAGAGTTATCACAAATGAGGCATTATGTTCTATTATAGTATTATATACGAGATACTAGATGCTATAATTGTATTCTATATCTAACTATTATTAATATTCTGTATCTATTTGTAATCGATTTATTGGAAAATTGGTGATTTAGCATAAATGTTTCTATGATAAATATTTCTAGATTTGCCTGTGAAATTCATTTTTGGTTGATTAGGCAACTAGTAGTCGAATTATAGATATTGTTTTGGTATTCAAACGGGTAAAATGTTCAGATTTACACACAATTATCTCCATTGCTTCATTATTTCGAAATCTAATCAACACCAAAAACATTTCTCCATGGGAAAATATTCCTATTTCTAATAAAGATGAGGGCTCAGAGAATTTAAATCGTTGAAAAGATTTTGAAAAGCAATAACCCATCTGGTAGACGTTCTACCTTGAATCCTAATACGAAAATGGTGTTAAAATGACAACATTTTCATTAGGAAATTTCATACAAATGTTTAAAAACAAACAAACAAATAAACAAACAAAAACCCCCAGAGAACAGTTACTCTAATTTGATTTATATTTTGAATTTTCTAAAAGATAAAAAAAGTTCTGTATGATAAAATATTGATATTTCTCATTTACATTTTGTTCATTTTGCGATGAGACGAAACACTATTTTGATATAGATTTTACTAAAATTCACTTCTAAATGAAAATAGACAAATAAAATTAATTAATCAATTAATCTAAAAGACATATAATGTACAACACATTTCTTTGGAGGCGTTTATTGTATAATGGTTACCAACGTTGGAAATGGATACAGTGAGCTGAGTTCGAATCTCGGAGGAGGTTGTTTTCATTTCACATACCGTTAATTCTCGCGGGAAAGTTACGAATCCAATTAATCTCCCTCGTGCTTCAGGAAAATAATTGGGCAGACTGGGTTCTTTAACCTTGGTATGGAAACCGCTAAAGGAGAAGGAAAACTCTGAATTCAAACCTGTTAAACCCTCCTTTAAAATTGACCTTGTGTCACATCAAGCTCGTGCGGAGGGTTTGGGTAAATATATATTGTTATGCTAATTTACCCACGCACGCATTAACTCCCCTAGCTATAAATAGTTACAGGTACTACTCTTCGGTAGAAGTCAATATTCCAGCAGACAGCCCTGACAGTCGAACCGAACAGTCTCACTAGTAACCTTCTCATTTGTATATGTTTGTACTTCTGTTCTTTGTGAATATATTTGTTTAACTCTCTTGTGTCTTTATTTCTGACCCCAAACAAGGCTACAACACACACACACACACACACACACACACACACACACACACACACACACACACACACACACACACACACACACACACACACACACACACATATATATATATATATATATATATAGAGAGAGAGAGAGATAACACCCTTTTCCCCATACGGTAATATGAGATATAATTCCCTCAACTGGAGCAACAACTGGTGGTTTTACTCGTATTCTATAATAGTGTTATCTACAATGTACTTATGCTTTTCTATGATATCTAGTACGATGCATTCAATTCTTTTTTTGAATTATATATTGTTATTCTAATTAACACAGATTACAGTAAGAAATTTTTTATTGGTTTTGGGAAAATCCGCTGTAATTGTTTCATATATGACCACTTAAACTACTTCAAACAAGTCGATAGAAGGTAGATATTAGGATGTTGTTATTGTAGTTCCATAATAATTATGTCTGTGAACCATACCAAATAATTTCTCTTTCTATGATCTTTCAAGAGACCTTTTGTCCTGGGTTACATCATACCAATAGTAAGAAATTATCCTATTGTCCGACCTATGCAAATATATTTTTTAATTTTCGTTTTCTGAGACCGGTTTAATTTCCACAATAAAAAAGTCCCGTCTGTCCTTCTATTTATCGTCGGAGATATTAAGTGTATCCCCTGGGACCATGGGATCTTTTCCCCCCGGTAAGACATGTATAGCAGGCCCGAGTTTATGGCTTGGCACCTGAAGCGCCGCTAAATGGTAATAATGAGGGACCAATAATGAGGTGCCCGTGGTGTAATTGTTATCGTCGTAGGAAATGAACACGGCGACACGAGTTCAAATCCTGGACGAGACTGATTGCATTTCACATAGAAAAGGTATGAATCCAAATATTCTCCCTCCAGTTATGGGTAAATAGTAGGACAAACTGGGTTCTTCAGCCTTGGTGGGGCAACTAGTCTAGGAGAAGGAAAATTCTGAATTCAAACCTGTTAAACTCCGCTTAAAAAATTGACCTTTTGTCATATCCTGCCCGAGCGGAGGGGTTGGGTAAATAGGATAATGAGGCCCAAACATTATGATGTCCATGCATGTTTCGATTCATGCATGCCTCTCCACGAAATCTAACTCGGTGGGAAGGTGGATAGATCTTCCTTACTACTTGCCAATAGCTTCGTGGGGGAGGGAGAAGAGAAGAATTGATGATTTTCTTAACGACATTAGTGCATACTGAAAAGTAAATAGCGGCCATTTATCCATATTGTATCGAGGGCAAATAGAATAATTGTCTGGATGGTAAGAAATTTTAGTGAGGTAAATGTTTCAAAAATACATAAAACCCTAATGAAATCTCATTTAAAATATTTTACTTAGGTTGGACTTCAGGGTGAAGATATTTATTGTCACGGCAGATTTCAAAAACTAAGTCTAATAACCAACTGAATTTTACAGCCAATTGAGTAATACATTTTTGGACAAATTGTATAATCAGATCAAAAATAGCAATAGGGTAAAAAAATAATAATAATAATAATAATAGGATCAAATTGGTTGATTTAAATATTATCCAAATATTACATTAAACATTATTAACATTATTAAACATTATTAAACATTAAATTATTAAACAGAATTTGATCTGCATTGGATGTTCTGTGCAAAGATTTTTTTAAAGGTTTATGTGAGAAGAGAGTAAAAAGCAAAGATTCCCAATGAGATATCGCTGCAGCAGTAGCAGCAACAGCAACAGCAGCAGCTGCAGCAATAATAATAATAATAATAATAATAATAATAATAATAATAATAATAATAATATGCCCCGTGCTTCTGACCAAATTCGATATTTCTACCATTCAATATAAAAACGTACAGTGCGTCAAAACTTGTTTGCTAGTACCAGGTTTAAGCTTAGTATAACAATATAAAAACCTACAGTTCGTCAAAACCTGTTTTCTTAGTACCAGGTTTAAGCTTAGTATAACAATATAAAAACCTACAGTTCGTCAAAACCTGTTTGCTAGTACCAGGTTTAAGCTTAGTATAACAATATAAAAACCTACAGTTCGTCAAAACCTGTTTGCTAGTACCAGGTTTAAGCTTAGTATAACAATATAAAAACCTACAGTTCGTCAAAACCTGTTTCCTAGTACCAGGTTTAAGCTTAGTATAACAATATAAAAACCTACAGTTCGTCAAAACCTGTTTGCTAGTACCAGGTTTAAGCTTAGTATAACAATATAAAAACCTACAGTTCGTCAAAACCTGTTTCCTAGTACCAGGTTTAAGCTTAGTATATCAATATAAAAACCTACACTGTATAAAAACCTGTTTCCTAGTACCAGGTACTTAGTATCTATCAATTTGATCTGCGTAAAAAGCATTGAGAAAAAGCTATTTGGAAACAAAACTAGAATCATTCGAGCTATTTTTGAACTAATCCTTGAAGCAAGACCTCACGAAAAAGCTGCTTTACTGCCACTTACCTCCCATCTCAAAAACCATCCAAGTAAGATGAACAAGATGAAGAAGCAAAGATGGACTCATAAGTGACGTTCCCCAATTGACGTGCCAGATTTATCCGACCATCTAAAACAGGCTGTAGTTTGGAAGACCTAGCGGGAGCAATAAATGATAGGGATGGATAGAGAAAGAGAGTTTGGAAAATTCGTGCAGTTAGCGCGACTTGATGATGATGATGATGATGATGATGGTAATATATATACATCAGTAAATAAAGTTGGCACCCATAGTCAAGAGCGACCCGAATGCTTTCTTTTCAATATTTCTACAACGAGGTATAGGGGAGGGTGCCACTTCTTTCCTAGGATTGCTCTACCTTACCCTTCATCCCTACTTTATAAAGCTGTGTTAAGGCAGCATCAAGTACTATTTTTTGAGTCTGTGGTGTGAATCAACCTGGGA
>CAUZXS010005085.1:375279-395279 GCA_963585895.1 Sepioteuthis lessoniana | reverse complement strand
TGTTAATAAAAAGAAAAATTAAAAGTCATTTTTTGAAAGAAAGAAAAGATTCTTAATTCAGTTATTTTCTCTTTTAGGCATCTGTTTACATGGTATCCAATCATGACCTTATAAGTCATTTTCAAAACTAAACCCAAAGTTAATCATATATTTTTATAATGCATTATTACTCACCTAAAGAATAACACAAGAAATTCGTTGTTTGAAGATATTTTTTATAATATTTAGTAAATTTGGTATCGACTTAAAAATAACAGAAATAAGATGAAATATTCAAATAACATGTTTGAGAATAAAAACAAGAAATGGTGTTTAATGATTTTATTAAAATATCTGCCGAACGTTGGAAAGATCAACGGAATAGATGGGGACATATTTGCAAAATTAAGGAGACTTGATTGTTAATCAGATTCGATTGATTAGATATACAGGTTGTTTTAGCAAAATTGATATGATTTCGTAATTTAATTACTTGACCAATTCACGTTCAAACGGTCTTAAATTTTTATAGCATTTGTAGAAAAAATTCTATATTTAGTGTTTCAGATTTTATTTCATTTCATATGTAGAAATGCAATTCACTGTAAAAGAAAATGTGTTTAAACATTGATCAGAGTTTTGAGTTCTTTCTACTTATGCTGCTTTTGAGATCTTTTTTACTGGAATCGGTCAAGTTATTAGATTATAAAATGAGGTCAATTTTTCTGATATAACCTGTATATTACATACTTTTTTATGTAGACAACATGATGAAGATAATAGCAATAAAGATGGGAATTGGCCCAGTCGGCTGGGCCCGCAGAATACACCGACAGCAGAGAGGTAAGACTCCCCAAATGAATATTCTGGATATGACATTAAACAATCTGATGGATAGGCTCCAGTACTGATGAATCTTTGAGGAATACAGAGTACCCCTTCATTGCCATTGCCTCCTGGTCCACTCTGTCCCGGAAAAGCAGCACCTGACAGTATCCTATCTATGAGTCAAATTGAACTGTTTGTCATTTAAACAGTGTACTTTAACATTTAAACCGGGTGTAAACAAACGACTTATTCTAAACTAAATTGCTTTAAATAGAACTATTTAATCCTTTAACTGTGTCAAAACAAATAGTGGATGTTTAATTGAATTGTTAGTGATACATACGAATACTTAGAACAATTTAACTCAGTTGACTTATGCTAAACTGAACTGTTTGAAATAGAACAGCTTTAAAATTAACTGCGAGTAAACAAATGAGAGAATCGTTAGTGTTAAAAAGCAATGTTTGAACACATTTACTGTGTGCAAAGAAATAATCTAAAGTAAATAGAATTATTCATGTTAGATAGAAATACTTGAAACCATTTAACTGTGTGCAAATGATTGAGTAATATGGAATAGAATAAATAGTGTTAGAGTGCAACACTTGTAACTACTTCATTATATACAAAACAATGATCAATAGTAAATAGAAATATTCATGTTAGATAGAAATAAGTGAAACTATATACTTTTGTGCAAAAAAAATGAGCTCAGGCTTGTTTAAAAAAGTTATATACAAAATGTGTTTACAAATCATATACTTAATGTATATACAAAAAGGATTTGACATTGAATAACCAACAACAGCATTATCTATATCATAAATACTTGAGATATACAGTTTCTCAATGTCATCTCTTTGATGTAAATCCTTACGCATTATCATTAAATTTCATGTCCTGTGGTCCTTTTTTCTGAGTTTCTTCCTTTTCCTTTTTAAAGATGTTCCTGAGTAACTTAAAAGGGACTTTGCTTAGGTGTTTTGATGAGATTTCTGCGGCAGAGTTTAAGTTTCAAAAAGTTTTCTCGTTCGTCTGTCTTTTTTTTTTCATCTCCGTTTGTTTGAGGGTGTCTGCTTCCAGTATTCCCAAGTACTTGCAATTTTCCTTCTTTTCAAGCGTTCTGATGCTTTCCTAATTTAGTAGTTCTCTTCCTCCACTGTTTCTCTTTTCCCAGTTTTCATAATGATCACGGCACATTTTTTGTTTACTTCTACAAGAGTTTGAGCTAATGCTGTCAATTCTCTTTTCGAGTTTTCTATGGCTTTCGTGATGAAATTATTATTCTACTCTTTTGATAGTTTTTCACATCAGTTTTAGCAGATGATCTTTCACTGAAATTTGAGTGACAGTAAGTCTCCATAAGTCTCCAGGACCATTTTCATTATTCTGGCCGATCTCAATAATGTAGTAGTTTGGATTGGCTCCACTCGTCCTCTTGTTTTCAAGTCCTTCAATTCCTTTATTAATCCTTTGGTGACAGTACCAAAAGCACCAATCATGATTGGTATAATTGTTACTTTCATGTTCCATATTTTTTTCGATTGCCTAGCAAAGTTGAGGTACTTATCCCTCTTTTCACTTTCTTTCAATTTTATTCTATGGTCAACCGGGACAGCAAATCTCCACAATTCTGCAAGTTCTCTTTTTGTTTGGTTGATTATTATAAAGTTTGGTCATTTGGCCGAGATTTGGTGATCCGTTTGTATGTCAAAATCCCAGAGTAGATTGTGTATATTATTATTATTATTATTATTATTATTATTATTATTATTATTATTATTATTATTATTTTACTTTTCCCAAGTCGTAGTGACTATAATTCTACTCAGGCCTCGAAGATTCTTCTCAGTAATGTGGCCGATCTCAACAATGCTGTAATTTGGATGGTCGAATCGGACTCTTCCTCTGATTTCCGATTATTATTCTTATCTCCCTTTCCAAATATTTCGGACCGTTCTAAGCGCACGACATCCACATCTTCCACAAATTTTTTAGTTCTCTAAAAAGGTCCAATAATAATGATAATAATCAAGAAAAAATTAGAACGCTCGGAGAAAAGGAAACCTATAAATACTTGGGAATATTGAACGCTGACACCATCAAATCAGTGGAGATGAAAGAAAACATTAAAAAAACGTGTATTTCAGGAGAACAAGAAAGCTATTCGAGACAAAACTATCAAATGATAAATACCTTGGTTGTCCCCCTCGTAAGATATTCGGGATCATTCTTCAAGTAAATCAGAGAACTTTAACAAATAGACTTGAGAATAAGAAAACTAATGACTACGCGTAAGATATTACATCATAGAGAAAACCTTGACAGACTATATGAGTTTAAAAAAAGAAGGAAGAGGACATACCAACATTGAAGACAAAGTTGACCCATCGATACGATGACGCGAAGACTATACAGAGAAGTGTGGAGAAGGACTGATTAATCGTTAGATATTCGGGACTCTTTTTGAAATGGATCAGAGAAGAACTTAAGCAAATGAACCAAAGAACAAGAGAAATAATGACTATTCATAAGGCATTACATCCTAGAGATGATGTTGACAGACTATATGTATCAAGAAAGGAGGGAGGAAGAAGACTTGCCAGCTTTGAAGACAGCATTGACGCATCAATATAGAAAAACACGAAGGAGGACTGATTAAAGCCATCAAATACGAGACAGACAACAGGATGGACAACTGAATGGCAATAACTAGGAAACAAAAATGGGAAGAAAAACTACTCTATGCACGTTTCAAACGACTAATAATCAACATCTCACATCAGAAAACCTGGACGTGGCGAAGAAAAGGAAACTTAAAGAGAAAAACAGAATCTCTCCGAATAGCAGCACAAAACAACTCCATAAGAACCAATCATATCAAAGCGAGGATAGATAAGACTCAACAAAATAGCAAATGCAGGTTATATAGTGATCGCGACAAAACCATTAATCACATTATAAGCGAATGCAGCAAATTAGCACAGAAGGATTATAAGACTAGACACGACTGGGTGGGCAAGATGATCCACTGGGAAATGTGCAAGAAATTTTATTTTGACCATACGAATAAAAGGTATAAACACAACCCAGCACCTGTCCTGAAGAATGACATACATAAACTCCTATGGGAATTTGACATATACATGGGTTATCTAATCTCGGCCAGAAGACAAGACCTTATAATAATCAACAAATAGAAAAAAAAAAGAGAACTTGCAAAATTGTCGACTTTGCTGTATCGAATGACCACAGAATAAAACTGAAAGAACAAGAAAAGAAGGATAAGTACCAGGACCTTACTAGGGAATTGAAAAAACATTCGAACACGAAGGTGACAATTATACCAATCGTGTTTGATGCTTTTGGTACTGTAACGAAAGGATTATTAAAAGGACTGGAGGATTTGGAGGTTGGAGGACGAGTGGAGACCACCCAAACTAAGGCACTGTTGAGAACGGCCAGAATAGTGAGAAGAGTCCTGGAGATTTGCTGTCACTCAGTCCCCAGTAAAAACCATCCGCTAAAACTGATGTAAAAAAAACTCTCTCAAGAAGATTTGTTTTCTGGAAAGACGTAAGTATTTCACAAGAAAGTAAAAGATAGAGAAATATCTAGATCTCGCGAGAGAACTAAAAGAATTGTGGAACATGAGTGACGATGGTACCAATTGTACCTTGTGCATTTGGAATGGTCTCTAAATGCTTTGAAAGGGAATTGGGAAAATTGGATATCAGAGGAAGAATCAAGACCATCCAGACTATAGCATTGTTTCGAGGTGCCCGTGGTGTAATGGTTATCGTCATAGGAATTGGACACGGCGACACGAGTTCAAATCCTGGACGAGACTGAATGCATTTCACATAGCACTAATACCCTTGGGAAAGGTATGAATCCAATTATTCTCCCTCCAGCTATGGGTAAATAGTAGGACAGACTAGGTTCTTCAGCCTTGGTGAGGCAACTAGTCTAGGAGAAGGAAAAACTCTGAATTCAAACCTGTTAAACTCCGCTTAAAAATTGACCTTGTGTCATATCCTGCCCGAGCGGAGGGGTTGGTAAATAGGATAGCATTGTTTCGATCGAATAGAATACTAAGAAGAGTCCTGGACACCTGAATAGATTTGCAGTCACTGCGACACCGATGAATGACCATCAGCTAACGCTAGTTTGAAAAACTCTCAATAATAATAATAATAATAATGCAAACAGATCACTTAGTCTCGGCCAGACGACCAACCCTAGTGATAGTCAGCAACAACAAAAAAAGATAACTTTTCGAATAATGGACTTTGCTGTACCGGCAGATCAAAATTAAAAGAAAGCGAAAAGAGAGACTAATATCTAGGTCTTGCTAGAAAATTAAAAAAGAAAAAAAAAAAAAAAAAGAAGAAAAAAAAAAAAAAGAAGAAAAAAAAAAGAAAAGCAAAAAGCTGTGGAACATGAAGGTGATGGTGATACCAATTGTAATTGGTGAACTTGGAACATTTTCCTAGGATTAGTTAAGTGACTGGAAGACTTGGAAATAAGAGGACAAGTTGAGATCATTCAGACTAGTAAAGTAAAGTTGGTGACCATAGTCGAGGGTGACCCAAAGGCTCCCTTTACGATAGCTACTACACCAAGGTGTAGGGGAGGGCGCTACTCCTTTCCCTGGATTGCTCCATTTTACCCTTGATCCGTACCTTATAATGCTGAGTGCTAAGCAAGGAGGCATCAAGTATCATTTTTTGAGTCTTTGGTATGACTCGACCTGGGATTGAACCTGGGCCATTGGCGATCACTCTAACCGCTAGGCCAGTGTACGGTTTAACCTGACATTGGACATTCAGACGACTGCATTATTAAAAGTTAATGCTGGGGTGAAAATTCTCAAAGGAATAATAATAATAATAATAATAATAATAATAATAATAATACTTAAATAAGACACAACTGAATAGCAATTTAGGTAATGAGGTGATAGAGACTAAACGATTATTCACAAAAAAGTGAATGCTACAAATTTGTGCAAAAATAGTATAAGACAAAGACGACTGGGCAGGAAAATTGATTCACAGGGAATTGTGCAAGGAATCAAAATTTAACCATACTACCAAATGGTATATGAACCTAACAGAATCTATCCTGGAGAGTGAGACGCTCTTTGGAATACAAACAAGTCACCCAATCCTGGCTAGGAGACTAAACCTAGAGATTGTTAACAAAAAACCCCCCAAAAAAACAAAAGAAAAGAGTACAAATTGCCGAAGAAATGACTTTGAGAGATAATTACTAAAACCTTGCCAGAGAACTAAAAAAGCAATGGAATATAAAAGTGATGGTGACACCAATTTACTGGTGCGCTTGAAACGGTTCCAAAAAGCTTGGTAAGAGAATTGGAAGAGTTAGAAATCGGAGGACCAGTTGAGGTTGGTCAAAATACTGAGGAGAGTCCTAGAGACTACAGGATACATGCTGTGACTAAGACTCCAGTGAAAGACAATGTGCTAACGCTGGTGTGAAAAATTCCAAAGGAAAAATAATAATAATAATAATAATAATAATAATAATAATAATAATAATAATAATAATAATAATAATAATAATAATCTTTAAAAAGTCAGAACAGCTTGCGTAGGTCATGCGTTGGTAGAGACGAAATGATTAATCACATAATAAGTGAATTCAGTAAATTATTGCAAAAAGAGTATAAGATTTCTAGTTTTATACTCTTTTTGAAATTTGCCCATATTGAAATTGAAATTTGACCATTCTACCAAATGCTAGATGCACAAACAAGAATCCCTCTAAGAGAATGATACGCACAGTATTCCCTGGAATTTTCAGATGCAAACAGATCACCTACAACTAGTCAGAAAACTAGCCCTGTCGATTGTTAACAAATAAAAAAAGGACCTGCTGAACTGCCGACTAAAGATTGAAAGTCAAAGATAACGAAAAGAGAGACAAGTACTCGGACCTGGTCAGAGAAGAAAAAATCTATGGAACACAAAGATGACGGTGATATCAGATTGTAGTTGGTGAGCTTGGAATGATCTCCAAAGACTTGATAAGAGAGTTGGAGGAATTGGAAATCGGAGGACGAGCTAATACTACCCAAACTAAGAAATTGTTGAGGTCGGCAAGAATACTGAGAAGAGCCCTAAAGTACTCTTACTATCACTCACACTCGTGAAAGACTATCAGTACCAAATCAAGATGATTAGAACGCTCGGAGAAAAGGAAGCCAACAAATACTTGGGTATCTTGGAGGCTGACACCATCAAACAAGTGAAGATAAAAGGAAAATTTAGGAAAGAATATCTCAGAAGAACTAGAAAGCTACTCGAGACAAAACTGGCAGAAACCTTATTAAAGGAATAAATAGCTGGCCGGTAACCTCGTTTGATATTCAGGACCCCTTCTTAAGTGGACCAGAGACGAACTTAAACACATAGAACAAAGAACAAGAAAACTAGTGACCATGCATAAGGCATTATACCCAAGAGATGATGTTGACAGACTATATATATCAAGAAAAGGGGGAGGAAGAGGAATTGCCAGGAACGAAGACAGCGTTGATGCATCGATACAACGACTAGAAGACTACATAGGAAAACACGGAGGAGGACTGATTACATCCAATACTGATAATACGATAGACAACAGAACCACCTAATAATAATCAACAACAAAAAAAAGAGAATTTGCAAAATTGTCGACTTTGCTATCCCGGCTGACCACAAAATAAAACCGAAAGAATGTGAAAAGGATAAGTACCTCAATCTTGCAAGAGAATTGAAAAAAACTATGGAACATGAAGGTGACAATTATACCAATTGTGAATGGTGCTTTTGGCACAGTAACTAAATGATTATTATAGGGACTGGAGGACTTGGAAGCTGGTGGCCGAGTGGAGACCAACCAAACGACAGCATTGTTGAGAACGGCCAGAATAGTGAGAAGATTCCGGGAGACTTGAAGAGACTTGCTGTCACTCAGAGTCCAGTGAAAAACCATCAGCTAACGCTGATTTGAAAAACGGTAAAGGAGTTTATAATAATTTTTAGTCATACGTCTGGAATAAGCGCAAGAATAAAGAAAAAAGTTTTTGATACAGACGAATAAATTTGAAATGTACTTTCAGTTACTTCAGGTATTAAAAACTCGTAAAGAGTGAAATAATCCCTCTGTGTGTGTGCGTGTATATATATATATATATATATATATATATATATATATATATATATATAGTGTATCACAAAATTGAGTACACCCCTCACATTTCTGCAGATATTTAAGTATATCTCTTCATGAGACAACACTGACAAAATGACACTTTGACACAATGAAAAGTAATCTGTATGCAGAGGAGAAAATGTATTAATTCTGTTATATAAGCTGCATGCAGACTACATTTTGTCAGTGTTGTCCCGTGAAGAGATATACTTAAATATCTGCAGAAATGTGAGGGGTGTACTCACTTTTGTGATACACTGTATATATATGTATGTGTGTGTGTGTGTTTGTTTGTGTGTATATATGCGTGTATGTGTGTATGTGAATACAGGTATTTTTGTGTCCGTGTATATATATATATATATGTGTGTGTGTGTGTGTGTGTGTGTGTGTGTGTGTGCACGTGTGTGTGTGTGTGTGTGAGAGAGAATGCAGGTATTTGTGTGTCCGTGTGTATGTATATCAATTTAACAATTTCTGTACAATATTTTATCCGTATAATGATGAATTAAAAAAAATATTCTAATTTTTGTTTTATTTGTAATTTTTTATTCATTCTTTTTTCACCATTTATACATGGCATTTATTAGCCAAAAAAATAAAAAAATAAATAAAGGCTTCTAAAGTAGCAATATTTTAATTTATAAAAACTGTTGTTTTTAATACTCAAGAAATATCTTTTCAATATATCCTGGTGCTTAAATATTCAAGGAATGTCACATTCATTTTCACATATGTTTTGTTTTTAGATGTCTTAAATTCTCCGACTACTATTCTTATCTGTCATTTTGCATCATAAATATTTAAGTCAAGCCTATCTCTAACCGCTGATTACTGATAACTTCTCCAGAGATTCAAACTAGTGCTGGCTTATTAAATTTTCACACGGCTTAAAACTTTAGACAATGTAGAGAATTCTTTTCTTGTTAATCTTAATTTATGTAGGCCTGAAAGGATTTCGTTGTGGCGTTGCTTATAAAAGACGTTGATCTAAAATAAAATAAAAATGGGATAAAATGAACATTTTATGGGTTGATGGCTTTCTTGAGATGCTAAGATGTTTAAATACAGATTTATTAAGATCAATTTTTGCGAAAATGATGTCAGTCGGGACCTTTTTCATATTAATTTCGGTTTGGTTTGGTTTCTTTGTTTAATGGCATATCAACCTTTGTAGGTTATTTAATGCCAAAGCCATTCTCCTAGAAGAATAGTAGTGGTACTATTTAACCCATAGCTGGGAGGATAAGGGGGTTCATACCTTTCCCAAGGGTATTTGTCCGAAAGCGAACGTAATAGTGCGACTGGAGTACGAACTCGCGTACTACGATTCCGCAGTCCATTTTCGGTTTGGTTTGTTTTCTTTGTTTAATGGCGTATCAACATACATGGGTTATTTAATATCAAAGCCACCTTTGTAGAAGGACAGAAGCAATACTATTTAACCCATAGTTAATCGGGAGAAGGGGATACGCACTTTTAGTCCGAAAATGAACTCAATGGTGTGACTGGATTTCGAAATTGCTTACTTTGAGGCTACAGTTCAGAAGTTTAGACATTGCAACAAAGAGATTGCTCCACTTCCCATTTTTTGGTTATCTATGAAACTTCGTTTTTTTCATAACATCATTTATTTTATTCATTCTATCCAATGATTGTCTTTGTTCGTCGATGTTCATCAAATAGTCTTTCTTTCTTTCTTTCTTTCTTTCTTTCTTTCTTTCTTTCTTTCTTTCTTTCTTTCTTTCTTTCTTTCCATGTTCAAAAGTTTCTTTCTTTCTTTCAAGCCCTTCATTCTTTAGATGATTATCGCCATTTTCTTTCTTTCTTTCTTTCTTTCTTTCTTTCTTTCTTTCTTTCTTTCTTTCTTTCTTTCTTTCTTTCTTCAAAATTTTCCTTTTTTCTTTTAAGCTCTCATTCTTTTGATAGTAATCGCTTTTTTCTTTCTTTCTTTCTTTCTTTCTTTCTTTCTTTCTTTCTTTCTTTCTTTCTTTCTTTTCAGACTCTTTCCCTAAAGATGTCAACGTTTTTTGTTTTTTTTATATGATCATGAATATTCATATTTCTTACTTCGTTTCTTATTCGACCCCCCCCCATATATATATATATATATATATATATATATATACCAATTTGATTTCGAAGCCTGTCTAGCCACACTGATGAGTTCTGATAGAACGGAACAATCTGTGGATGACAATACATACATATATATATATATATATATATATATATATATATATATATATATATACATAGAGAGAGAGAGAGACAGAGAGGAGAGAGCAGGAGAGGAACTTTATTGACAATTAGACGTAGATAGCTAAATATGAACAGCCGAAGTTCTACAGAAATTGATGGACAGAATGAAAAGACTGATACATACATACATATATATATATATATATATATATATATATATATATATATATATATATATATATATATATATATATATATATGTGTGTGTGTGTGTGTGTGTGTGTGTGTGTGTGTGTGTATCCGTGCTAATGGCGTGACATGATGATATATATATATATATATATATGTATATATATAGAGAGAGAGATAGATAGATAGATAGATATTGAGAATGTTCAACAGTTTGAAGTGTTCTTTTTACTGCTTTTCTTAGGAAACCTTTATACACATTACTCAGATTTTGACAGATTTTTCCTTGAGGAAAAGAAAACCAAGAAAAATAACATATACATATTTTCATAAGAATACACATACGCAGAAACATTCATTAGTAGTATGTATGTGTGTGTGTGTGTGTGTGTGTGTGTGTGTGTGTGTGTGTGTGTGTTGAACAATCTGCTATAAAGTAGTCGACTTAATCTTATACAGCTAGATCGATTCAGAAAGAATAAGTTAACTGGGACAGACAGACAGACAGACAGAGACTGACCGACCGACAGACAGAGACTGACAGATAGAGGGACAGAAGAGGAGAGCCGTAAAGTGGATGTTATTGAAAGAGTTGTTTACACTCAAAATCGCTTAAAATAGAATCCTAAATTTAACGTTGGAAGAAATATCCTTTTGGCGAACCCTTTCGTTTCTATTTATAACACCTGACAGAGTCCAACAGATAAAGACGCTACAATTCACATTAATTGACACATAATCAGAACACATGAAATCCATTCATGTGTACATTTTCTCAATTTAGCGATATATAATTACATGTCAGTGTTAAAGTATATCAATAGTTTCACTGTCTAATAACAATAATTTTTGTTATAAATGATTGATTTTCTCTATGCTTTTTCTCAGGCCATTTTTAACTGGAGATTTTACACAGAAATCTGAGTGACAGCAAATTTCCATAGATCTCCAGAAAACTTTTCAGTATTCTAATTGCACTATATAATACTGTGGTCTGTGTGGCCTCGATTATTCTTTTAGTCTCCAATTCCGCCGGTTTCCTTTTCAAACCTTTGGGATCATATCAACGACAACAACGGTGATTGGTATCACGATTTAACATTTTTCAGAACTCTGACAAAGTATTTGTCTATCTTTTTTGTATTCAGTCTATAGTCCGTTTGAAAGGGAAAATTCACAAGATAAGAAGTTTTTTATTTTTATTTGACAGTAAGTCAGGTCTTCTGGCCAGGATTGGGTGATCCATTGGAATATCAAAATCCCACCAAATTTAATGAGTCTCATTTTCTAAGATCGATTCTTGTTTGAGTATATGCCATTTATCAAATCATTCTACTAATTTAAGAGTTTTTTTTTCACCCCAGCGTTAGCTGATGTTTTTCCACTTATGTCTGAGTGACAGCAAGTCTCCTGATGTTTCCAGGACTTTTCTGTTATTACTCTTTTGAGAGTTTTTCACGTCAGCGTTAGCTGATGGTCTTTCACTTGAGTTTGAGTGACAGCAAGTCTCCCCAAGTCTTCGGGACACTTCTCAGTATTCTAGCCGATCTTAATAATGCTGTAGTTTGGATATTGTCCTCTTGCCCTCTTGTTACCAAGTTTTCCTGTCCCTTTACATATCCTTTGGGTATTGTTCCCGGTGAACCAATTACATTGGGTAGCACCATCAATTTCATGTTACATAGTTTTTAGTTCCCAAGCAAGGTCTGAGTACTTATTTCTCTTTTCGCTTTCTTTTAATTTTACCCCGTTATCTGCTGGAATGGAAAGGGTCACTATTCGACAGATTCTCTTTCTTTTGTTGACAAGGTCTGGTCTTCTGGCCGAGATTAGGTGATATATTTGTATCTCAAAGTCTCAGAGACGTTTGTGCGTTTTCATTCAACAGGACGGATTCTGGGTCGTTCATATACCACTTGTTCGTATGGTCAAATTTTTATTTCTAACACAATTTCCAGTGAATCACCTTGTCCACCAAGTCATGTCTAGTCTTATACTCTTTTTACGCTAAATTACTGCATTCGCTTATTATGTGATTGATCGTATCGTCTCTATCACCACAAAACGAACATTTACTATTTTGTTACATCTTATCTATTTTTGGTTTAACATAGTCCTTATGGCGTTGTTTTGTGCTGCTTTTAGAAGAGATTCAGTTTCTCTCTTGAGGTTTCTCTTTCTTAGCCATGTCCAAGTCTTTTCGTGTGAAATATCCATACAATTGCGTTTCTGAAAATTTTTGTTTTCTAGTCATTGCTATTCTGTTGACCCTCGTTTATGTGTCGTTTCTAGTCGCAGTAATTAGTCTATCTTCAATGCTGACGAATCCTCTTCCTCTTTCTTTTCTTTACAAATCTAGTCTGTCTATGTCATCTCTGGGATGTAAGGTCTTATGCATCATCATTAGTTTTCTTGTACTCTGGTCTATTTGATGAAGTTCTCATGTCCACTTAAAGAATGATCCTGAGTATCTTACAAGCTGGACATCTCAGGTGTTTATCCCTTTGATAAGATTTCATCTGCGTAGTTTGTTTTCGAGCAGTTTTCTCGTTCTCCTGGGAGACTCTTTTTGAACTTTTTCTTTCATCTCCGCTTGTTTGATCATGTCCACTTCCAATATTCCCAAGTACTCGTTAAGTTGCTTTTCTCCGAACATTCTAATTTTCCCTTCATTTGGTAGTTCTATTTTTGCTCTCCTTGAGGATGTGTTGATCAATCTATTGTAGCTCCCCTGTACCTCTGGTCCACTTGCGGCATCCTTTCTATTCCTCGGGAAACAACCTGCAATTTGTTAGCTGATAGTAAATCCCCTCTCTTATTTGTGATGTTAGTATTTTCCAAATAATAGTTTGGCACATTTCTGGTATATAGTTGTTTGGGGCGATTCCTTTTTGGAGGTTTTTTTTGGATTAGAGTGGTCTTTCCTTTGTTCATCCATTCTGGTATGTCTGCTTCTTCTAAGCATCTATTCATTTCGATAGTCAGTACGTCATGGATGGAAGAGAATTTTTAAACTAGAATCCATGTGTGCCATAATGGTTTGGTATTTTCAAATTTGGTACTTATTTGTTATTCCTTTTTCGTGTTCTTGTAGCTCTCTTTTCCATGTTTATATATTCGGCTATTCTGCCATGTTCTCTTCGTTCCTACATTCGGCTACAAAATTGTTTTGCTTCCTTTTCATCCGGTTGTTGGTATATCTTTGTGCATTATCCCCCTACTTGCTGGTAGAATTTCTTTCGTTTTTTGGAATGTTCTGTTTTGTCCAAGTTGTTTTAACCTATCTCGATATCTTTTTACCCTTCCTTCTTTCGCTAGTACTTTCTGATTTATTTCTTGAGTTGTATTGTTTGCTTTAATAGTTATATCACTTTTCATCCCGGGTTTGTCCTCTGCTTTATCATTTTTCCTTGTTGTAGATTTCTAATCTGTTTTTTCAGTCTAATTTCCCAGCTAGCTCTTGAGTTTTAAGGGAACACTGATTTTATCACAGACTAATTTCACTCCTGCATAGATTAGTTCGTTTAATTCTGTGATGCTGTTCGTTTAGATATGTGTTCATAATTTATTTATTTTTTCAGTTTCTGTCTTGACTGTTTTCGAGGCTTGGTTCTTGAGAGATGGTAATGTGGTCTTCTTTTCTGACACACTTCTCTGTATAATCTCCACATTAATTTTTTTCTTCTTGTATTAGTGCATGTTCTATCGTGTTCGGGTGTGTGGTTTTCGATCATTATTTGCATTTCAATTTGGTTTGAGGGTTCTTCCTTTTCAGCATTTAGCGTCTCGATTATTGTATTCAGATTTTGTTGACAGATATGATATCTTAATTATTTGTAGGTGTATTTCAAATATTTCAACATCAGAAAACCAACTTTTCTTTATTATCGACTTAGCATGGTCAGCAAGTCTTTGGCTTGTTGTCTTAAATATTGCGTATTCTGCCCAGATTTCTAAAATTCCTTTTCTATACCCTCTTTGTGTAGGGTTGCTCTTAAAATAACAATGAAGTGCACGTTTGTTGTCTCCTCTACTTAGTTTTTCTGTGTTGGTGTCTCTGATATGAGCGGTTACTTAGTTCGTCGTTTTTGTACCAGAAAAAAAGAACATCCCAAATCCCAGAGAATCTTGTGCTTCTCATTCTCCAGGACCAATTCTGAATCGTGCATGTACCATTTATAAGTATGATTGGAATTCAACTTTTGTACAATTCCCAGTGAATCAACTATCCCCACCCCATTGTATCCATATTTACCCAACCACTCCGCTCGGGTAGGATATGACACAAGTCAATTTTTTTAAAGCGAAGTTTAACAGGTTTGAATTCAGAGTTTTCCTTCTCCTACACTAGTTGCCTCACCAAGGCTGAAGAACCCAGTCTGCCCTACTATTTACCCATAGCTGGAGGGAGAATAATTGGATTCATATCTTTCCCAAGGGTATTAGTGCTATGTGAAATGCAATTTGTTTTGTCCAGGATTTGAACTCGTGTCGCCGTGTCCATTTCCGACGACGATAACCATTACACCACAGGTACCACCCCGTTTTATCTAATCTTGTACTCTATTTGCGCTTGTTTGCTACACTTGCTTGTAATGTGATCAACGGTTTCATCTCTATTTCCACATAATATACACTTGCTGTTCTATTGTGTATAATCGACTTTCGCTTCAATATAAGTAAAGTAAAGTTGGCCACCATAGTCGAGGGTGACCTGAAGGGTCCCTTTTCAATAGCTACTACACAAGGTGTAGGGGAGGGCGCTACTCCATTCATTGGATTGCTCCAATTTACCCTTGATCCTTACATTATAATGCAAGGAGGTATCAAGTGCCATTTTTGAGTCTTTGGTATGACTCGACCAGGGATTCAGCCCTGGTCTCCCAGACCATTAGCGAACATTCTACTCATTAGGCCAATGTCCCGGTTTGGTCCTTATGGTTTTGTTTTCTGCTGCTATGAGAAGATTTTCATTTTCTCTTTTCAGGTTCCTTTTTTGTAGCCATCCGGGCTTCTTGCTTGAGATTTTACTTATTGGTCGCTTGAAATGTTCATACAATTGTTTTACTTCCCATTTCTGTTTCCTTTCTATTGTATTTCTGTTTGTCTTTATGTTGTCAAGGCTGTTACTGGCCGCTGTAAATCGTTTTCAGTGCTGTTTTTAATGTAGTCCTTAATTACTCTCATTGAAGCATCCACGCTGACATCAATGCTGGCGAGTCCTCTTCTTCCTCATTTTCTTGACACAGATAGTCTTTGACATGACTCGGATTTAAGGGTGTGTACATCATCACTTTTTTGTTCTCTGGTATATCTGTCTGAGTTCTTGCTTTATCCACTTTAAGATTGGTCCTGGGTATTTTACAAGGGGCCTACCTTAATGTTTATTTCTTTGACGAGATTTCTGCAGTAGAGATTGGTTTCAAGAAATTTTCTCGTTCGTGTAAGGTACTCAGATTTTATTTTTTTCTTTCATCTCTTTTTCATGTTGTTCGCTTCCAATATTCCTAAGAACATATCATTATTTACTCATTAGAATTTTTCATATCAGCGTTAGATGATGGTCTTTCACTAGAGTTTGAGTGACAGCAAGTCTCCTCAAGTCTCCAGGACTCTTCTCACTATTCTGGCCGTTCTCAATAATGCTGTTGTTTGGATGGTCTCTACTCGTCCTCCAACTTCGAAGTCCCCCAGTCCCTTTAGTAATCCTTTAGTTACTGTACCAAAAGCGCCAATCACAATTGGTGTAATTGCCACCTTCATGTTCCATAGTTTTTTCAGTTCCCTAGCCAGGAGGAGGTACTTATCCTTCTTTTCACATTCTTTCAGTTTTATTTTGTGGTCAGCCGGGACAGCAAAGTCAACAATTTTGCAAATTCTATTTTTTTTTTTGTTGATTACTCTAAAGTCTAGTGTTCTGGCCGAGATTAGGTGATCGGTGTGTATGTCAAAGTCCCATAGGAGTTTATGTATGTTATTTTCTTGGGCAGATGCTGGTTTGTGCCTATACTATTTCTTGGTATGGTCAAAATTAAATTTCTTGCACATCTCGCTGTGTATCACCTTGCCGGCCCAATCGTTTCTAGTCTTATATTCCCTCTGAGCTAACTTGCTGCATTCGCTGATTATGTGATTGATGGTTTTATCTCTGTCACTGGATAGCCTATATTTGCTATTTTGTTGCATCTTATCTATTCTCGCTTTGATATGATTAGTTCTTATACTTATATTAGTTCTTTTGTGCTGCTATTAGGAGAGATTCTATTTCTCTCTTAAAGTTTCCTTTATTATTATTATTATTATTATTATTATTATTGTTCACTCATTAGAGCTTTTCACATCAGCGATAGCCGATGGTTTTTCACTGAAGTCTGAGTGACAGCAAGTCTCCTCAAGTCTCCAGGACTCTTCTTAGTATTCTGGCAGTTCTCAACAATGCTGTCGTTTGGATGGTCTCCACTCGTCCGCCAACCTCCAAGTCCTCTAGTCCCTTTAGTAATCCCTTAGTTACTGTTCCAAACGCACCAATTACAATTGGTATAATTGTCACCTGCATTTTCCACAGTTTTTTCAGTTCCCTAGCAAGGTCGAGGTATTTATCCTTCTTTTCACATTCTTTCAGTTTTATCCTATGGTCTGCCGGGGCAGCAAAGTCGACTATTTTGCAAGTTCTCTTTTTTTGTTGATTATTATTAAGTCTGGTCTCCTGGCCGGGATTAGGTGATCCGTTTGTATATCAAAGTCCCATAGGAGTTTATGCGAGTCATTTTATAGGACAGGTGCTGGGTTGTGCATATACCATTTGCTAGTATGGTCGAATTATTTCCAGTCGTGTCTCGCCTTATATTCCCGCTGTGCTAATTTGCTGCATTCGCTTATTATATGATTGATGGTTTTATCTCTGTCGCCACATAGCCTGAATTTGCTATTTTGTTGCGTCTTATCTATTCTCGCTTTGATATGATTCGTTCATATGGCGTTGTCCTGTGCAGCTATTAGGAGAGATTCTGTTTCTCTCTTAAAGTTTCCTTTCCTTAGCCATGTCCAAGTTTTGTCGTGTGAGATATCATTTATTAGTCGTTTAAAGCGCCCATGGTTGTTTTCCTTCTAATTTTTCCTAGTTATTGTCATTGTGTTGTTCATCGTGTTCTCAGTTTTGTGTCTGGTGGCTGTAATGAGTCCTCCTTCGTGTTTTTGTATATAGTTTTCGAGTCGATGTATGGATGTGTCAACGCTGTCTTCAATGCTGGCAAGTCCTCTTCCTCCCTCTTTTCTACATACATATAGTCTGTCAACGTCGTCTCAAGGATGCAATGCCTTATGCATTGTCATTAGTTTTCTTGTCCTTTGGTTCATTTCCTCTCGGGTCCACTTGAGAAAGGGTCCAGAATATCTAACAAGAGGTACAGCCCAAGTATTTATTCCTTTGATGAGGTTTCTGCTATTGAATTTTGTATTATTATTATTATTATTATTATTATTATTATTATTATTATTATTATTATTATACTCTTTGCGAGTTTTTCAGCGTTAACTGATGGTCTTTCATTGGAGTCCAAGTGACGACGTCTTCACAGGTCTCCAGGACTCTTCTCAGTATTGGGGCCGATTTCAATAATGCTGTAGTTTGGATAGTCTTGATTTGTCCCCCAATTTCCAATTCATCAAGCCCCCTTACTGAGCCTTCCGAGTGCATCAATTACAATTTTTATCACCGTCACTTTCAACTTCCATAATTTATTTAGTTCTCTAGCTTGGTCTATGTACATGCCTCTTTTTTTCATGTGTGATTTTCCCTGATCGGTCGGCTGGGAGGGGGGAAATTCACTATTCCTTTTTTGCTTATTATCACAATGTATTATTATCATTATTAATTCCTTGATAGTTTTTCACATCGGCGTTAGTTGATGGCCTTTCACTGGAGTTTGAGTGACAGCGTGTCTCCTCAAGTCTATCGTTGTTGATGTTATTAATATAACTGTTGTGGTTTTCAGATAAGACCGGTGGAAGAACAGCTCAAACAACGGGTGATAGGTAAACGTAATTGTATTAGCAGAAAAAAGGAAGTCATACAAAGGAAGTACTAACCGTGCTCGGCTTGCAATCCGTCTGTCAAATGTCTCATAAGGAACAAGAAGTTTTCTCCTCCGAGAGAGCTAAGATAGAAGATTATGTTTAGGTTGGACGAGTCCATCTTTAGGGTAAGGTAGGATATTATTCGCTTATTTTAACAGGTGGATTTTACTGAAATCCAAGTGACAGCAAGACTCCTCAGGTATATAGGACTTTTCTCAGATTTCTCGCAAATCTCAATTTTTTCTCGGATTTGACAGGTTCTTACAGATTGTTCCCGGGGATCTGAAGATAATTGGTATCACCGTCACCATCACAATCTGTAATTTCTCCCGTTTTTTGGAAAGCTCTAGGTATTTATTTAGATTTTCGCTTTCATTAATTTTCTTTCTGTCCCCTGCTTCAACGACAAAATCTTACTACGAATTTAAATCTAAGTCTAAACTTCTTGTCTGGATTGAGTGATTCGTCTGTATGTAAAAATCTTGAGAATCTCCTTTTCGGGTACAGATTCTGGTTTGTGCATATGCCATCTATCAGAATAGTTAAATTTCAGTCTCTTGCACAAATCCCTATGGATTCATTTCCCCTCCCAGACGTGCCTATCTTTTTACAGTTTCTTTGTCAGTTTATAACATTTGCATATTATTTGATTGATCGTCTTGTCTCTAAAGTCTGGTGATATAAAGTGCACAAAATTAAGGCACCCATGTATAGTATTGCATATACACACGTGCACTCCCCACTATTATTTATGAAAAGACACTTTTCTCATAAACCAAAGATACCGGGCTTATATACATATCTATATTTTCATCAGATCTGAATTTTTCCGAGGTTTTTGCGAGTATCAGACTTCTCTTAGTGGAGTAATGGACCTTACGCAGCAACGCTGATCTACGACGTGATGGAAAGTAATCTGAATTCAGCTTTCCTTTTTCTAGATCGTTTACACAACCAAGGTTAGACGCTCGATTTGCCCAAATATTTTCCAATAACAGGGGTGGGGAGAAGAAAGGAATTAAAAACTTTTCCAAATAGAATAGTGCGAGTCGAACGCAAGCCTCAGTCTTGTGTTATTCATCAGTGATCCACATACTTCCACAAATATATATATATATATATATATATATATATATATATATATATATATAATTCAGATAGCGAAGACATTGAATAAAAGGTGCTTGGTAACTGTGTTTCTTGCTCTATGTGATTATCGGGCAAAGACATTCCTGACTTAGACATATATGCTCTATCAGAATGATCCGCTTAAAAATTGACTTTGGGTCGCACCCTGCTGGTTTACTGGGATTGAGTAAATACATTTTTCTCTCTCTCTCTCTCTCTTTATCTTTGTCACTGTCTCTGTCTATATACATATTCTCGTAAATTGGTGGGACAATCTTGATTTGTATTTTTTTTTCTGATATGATTCAGAATTTGATGAGTAAGTGGATGAGTCTCTTTTTCCACAAGTGCGTCGTAAAACAAAGTCTATGGTGGAT
>CAUZXS010005085.1:365279-370279 GCA_963585895.1 Sepioteuthis lessoniana | reverse complement strand
CAGAAAGGGTCCCGAATGTCAAACGAGGGGTACAGCTCAGCTATTTATTCCTTTAATAAGGTTTCTGGCAGTTTTGTCTCGGGTAGCTTTCTAGTTATTCTGAGATATTCTTTCTTAAATTTTCCTTTCATCTCCATTTGTTTGATGGTGTCAGCCTCCATGACACCCAAGTATTTGTAGGTTTCCTTTTCTGTTAGCGTTCTAATCTTGTCTTGATTTGGTAGTTCCATTTCGTCAGTTAGATGTCGTTTGCCACTTATTATCATTATTTCACTCCTTTTGTTTTTTTCTCTCAAGCGTTAGCTGGTTGTCTTTCGCAACAGTCTGAGTGACATCAAGTCACCTCAGGTCTCCAGGACTCTTCTCAGTATTCTAGCAGACTAGATTATTATTATTATAATTATTTACTCCACCATGAGTTTTCTTTACATCAGCGTTAGCAGTTGGTTTCTTTCATGAGTTTAAGTGACAGCAAGTCTCCTTAAGTCTCCAGGACTCTTCTCACTATTCTGGCCGATCTTAATAAAGCTGTAGTTTGAATGGCCTGTACACGTCCTCTTATTTCCAAGTCCTCCAGTCCGTGTGCCAATCCTTTGTTGACTGTATCAAGTGCACCAATTCCTATTGGTATCATCGTCGCTTTCACGTTCTATATTTTTCAATCCCCTTTTAAAGTCCAGGAACTTATCCTTCTTTTCACTTTCTTTCAGTTTTACTCCGTGCTCAGCTTGGACAGCAATTTCCACAATTTGGCAAGTTCTCTTTTTTTTGGCTGATTTTTACAAGATCTGGTCGTCTGGCCGTGATTACGTGATCTATTATTATTATTATTATTATTTAATTTCTCGTGAGTTTTTTTACACAAGCGTTAGCTGGTTGTCTTTCACCACATCTCTTCAGGATCTTCTGAGTATTCTAGCAGAGCACATTATTATTATTATTATTATTATTATTATTATTATTATTATTATTATTATTATTATTATTTTTTTTTTTTATCATGTCAAAAGAAGACGGGAGACCGGAAGAAGTCGGAACATTTACTGATCTAGCGGGCTTAGATTAATCAGGTTGATTTTTCTTTCTCTTGAAAACCAGCATAGATTTATCCATCAGAAGATCTAGAATTTCAAAAGTACTAACACCTGCTAATGGTTCTTGGATTGTTTCTAAGGAATTACTCTCCCGCCAGCCGGACGCAAGTTAAATAATCATAAGTGAAAAGGCTCCGAGAAGCCGTTTGATGTCCTTCAAATCAAAGACTAAGTGTCTCTCTATATGTGCTTATCAGCTGTTTTCGGGAACCCCGTTGTTTTTTGAAGAAATCTGTCTGTGTCTGTGTGCACGAGGTTATTTGTTAGAATTTGTATCTCTACCTATATGTAGATAGTGATAACGATTATGAAGGAAGTATTAGTATAGCTAAACGTTACTTTGTTTGAAAAATATCAGTTAATTAATGGATAGATATACGGATTTATTTGTATGCTTATGCATTTGTATACATATGGGGTGTTAGTGCCATATCAGTTGCCGTCCAAAAGAATTTGATTCAAACCAAGTTTGGATTTCAAACCAATATTTGTATTTTACTTAGGTTTATTTCACCTAGAAAAGGCATGAATCCATACACCCCTCCTTCTAAGCTATGGTAAAATAATTGAGAAGATTGGGTTTTCTAGCCTTATAAGGAAAAATTCTGATTTAAAAACCTGAGGATTTCTGTTCGGAAAATGGGTCACATTCGTACATCATTCTTCTGTTATCAGCTCATCCAACTAGTGTGGCTTGTTTTACACAAGTCTTCACCGCTATAAAGAAAAATTACTTATGAAATTCATGTGATAAGCTTTTTACTTATCTATATATACACATACAAATGTATGTATCGAAAGTATGCATATATTCTCGATGAGTCAGAGAATTCGTTAGACAACCACTGCAACGGCATATCATGATTATACTGATGTTCTATTTAGGAAGGAGAGCATGATCCACTCAGGGTTCCGTTGTTATTTATGCTATATCGAGAATTTGGATGCCTAAAAAATTAAATTCAGCACGAATTCTTATCTCGCATAATTGTCATTCAGTTGAATATTGGACAAGATATTGTTTTTTTCTCTAAGTTAAATCTTTTCCTGTTCATATATATATATATATATATATATATAAAATTGTACTATATATATATAGTACAATTTGATGGATATAAATATATATATATATATATATATAGCTTAAATTAAATTTAACTTACTTAAATCATTTTAAGTGCATACACATACATACATACGCATATACACACACACGTATATATATATATATATATATATATATATATATATATATATATGCGCTAAATATAATTTTACTTAGAGATAAAATTAATCTTCCTGTCTCTCTCTGTCTCTCAATGTCTATCTCTGTCTGTCTATCTCTATATATTTATGCATACAAATGATATGAATATGTAGCAGTTGAAAACTAAGGTTCATACCAATTTTAACTTTGGTTACAGAGTTTCAGTGTTGTAAATTTTAGTAATAAACAATACCAAATAATATCCGTTTTAACTGTAGAATGTTCCCCAAGAAATATATAAAGATTCTAGTATTTTTAGTTTATAAATCAGCTTCATTATATTTTTGTCATACTCAATGAGTGAAAGAAGTATTTTTTAAAAAAATTTGTTTAAAATTTAGTAGAATTTATTCTGACCCTTTATTCCTTCTATCTGATTCCTTTAATTTCTTTTCTAATTCACCAAAATCAAAACCCAATTGTGTGTGTTCGCTATTTGGAAATTGGTGAGGATGTCTTGTTAAACTATCTTTGGCAGCATCAGTTGAAGTCTTCCGGCATTGTTTTTACGGGCGTTAATAAATTCGTCACTGGTGATTTTCTTCATAAAAGAACCATTTTGATGAATATAAATTTTGTGACGAAGTTGATAAAAATTCTCTGACAATCAGTTTAATTATTTAATAAACAGTCCTTGTATCTAATCCCTTGAATTAAGAAACAATAAAATCAAGGCACATTCTCTGTGAATGAGGTTTAAGCCAAAAAGATAATTCCTCTGATACCACAGCCTACTTATTCCTATAATCTCAGCACGTGAAACTATTTCCTGTTTTCAACAATTAAAGCCAAGATTCGTGGTTGTCATTTGCGTACTGTTGAGAACAGGCTACTGCTCGAGACAAACAAAGTGAAGGCAAAATAAGTTGAAAACTCCCCAAAAAACGTCTTCGTTAGCGTTTACCTTCCCAAAAGAAAATTACTTTTAAAGGAGATCAAGATGATTTTTAATTAATTTGATTATAAACACTTTTAAACAATCAATATCATTAGTTAATTGACTGATACTGTATATTCGTTTAAGTTTCCTTTTACAACCAACCGAATCCCAACCAATGAAGATGCATTAGGTTATATGTGTTATAAAATAGCCGAGGGATTTCGGTTCATGCCTTTGAGTTTAGTTACGCTGAGAACCTTTCGCTTCAGCACATGGGTTGGTTGGGTGTAACATTGAAGCAGGTGTTAACACGGGTGCGCGCGGGCGGATGGAGGTGTCACTCAGATGTCATAATAGTCCGAGACGATACTGGGTGACAAGGTGCGGGTGACGTCACGCACCGGAAGCACGCAGAAGTTTGTGTGAGAATTTGAAGAAAATAAGAGTCGGGACCTAGACACCAAACGAGAAGGATCGACTTTTGGAGCTCGCAGGCGCGAGGCGAACTTGCGTCCTATGGGGGGCCGCACGAGATGGGGGCCAAATGAATAAGACAGCATAGAAGATTGTGTCTCTCCTCCTTATGTCGAAACCTTTAACTTTAAGTTAATAAAAAGGTTTCGTACCTGAACAAGAAGTTGTTACGTGTTTTCGAATTCCGAGATTCCTATGTTCTTTATATATTCTATAGTAATGAACATTACATGTCTATTTCGCACATGGCCATAATCGTGTTATTGATAATTTGAGAGACATGATTGAAGAAAAGATGAGAACATATATTTTATGGTTCCATAAAAAATTAAATCAAATTCTTTTCTTACCAAGTCACAATAGAAATAAATTGTGTAATAAAAGTTCTAAAAAATATACGAAACAATTGCACATAAACATTATGTAGTATTTAGTTATTTTTTACCGTTTCAATAAAAAAAACCGTTACTCATTGAAAAACTCTAGAACTCTTATTTAAAGATATTCGTCCGTCCGTACAACAATGGCTTCGTCATTTTTGGCCCAATCTTACCGAAACTTAACAAAATTGACTGAGTTATGCTTGGTAATAATTTAAATTAAGATATTTGGCTCAGACTGATTAAACCATTATTGCTTACTGTCCCCTGCACCGTAAAAGGGTGTTAATCTCGCGCTAAGCTTCAGTAATTCACTCTCTTAGTAATTGTTAAGAGGGGTAGATGGCAGTCTCCTTCCCTATATTTACTTTAACACACACTGCCGTGGGCATGTGTCAGGCTAAGAGGGAATTCACTTCGTCTCAACGGTTAGCTGGCTGGCCTAAAAATGTTTAGAAAACAAATTCAAAAAATAAATTAATACTACCTCTGTAAGTCTTAAAAAAAATAATAATTGTAATAATAATAATAATAATGATAATGATAATAATCATCATGTCATGCCGCAGGCACCGTTATCCCTGACCCTCTCTCGCCACTTCTCCCTATCGTTCATTGCCTCTGGCAGGTCTTCAGGGCTACATCCCGTATCCTCACATAGCTGCTGTATGTATGTTCGTGCTGGTCGTCCTGCTTTTGCCCGGTCATATGTTGGGGTCCATAGGAGTACGTCCCTTATGAGCTCGTCCTTGCTTCTCCAGCAGTCACCTGCATGTCTGGTTCGTCTTGCTTGGATAGTTTTCGTGATGGGAGGCAGGTGGCCGTATAGTTGGTGCCTTGTGGGGTGTTGCCGCAAAGACTTGTTCAATATTGCTCGCAACATCCTGGTGTAATTGCCGTCT
>CAUZXS010005085.1:315279-360279 GCA_963585895.1 Sepioteuthis lessoniana | reverse complement strand
TATAACACTTTCATATATTTGTGCAATTTTATTTCAGGTTAGGATTGTCACAGTTTAATTTTTAGTAATAGAGTTTCAATGTTGTTGTCTCTGGTAATAAATACGTCTCATCAATATCTGTTTTGATTGTATAATGCTCAACTAAGAATAAAATTGCTTTTTCATTAAAATATGTTTGGAGTGTACTTATTCATGGTTAATACGGTAGTACTTTATGATATCTGTTTTGATTGTATAATGCTTCCCTAAAATTAGAGAATCCTATAATTTTAGGTTTAGAATAAAACTACCGTTTAATAGGGAAAAAAAAATCAGTGTATACGTGTTTATAGGCTTTACTGTAAAACTTTTGAATATCCGTTTTGATGTTAGAATACTCCATTAGAAATAATAAAATCCTGGTATAGTTGTTATGAAGAAAATTAATTTTTTACGTAAAAAAATATTTGCTGTGTGTTAATTCATGGACGATACTGTAGGCATTTTGAAGACATCAAAGCATATTTTATACTCTGTGATTCGCCAAACACAGTTGTTGGCGCTAACAATAACGAAGTTAACATAAGAAGTAAAAGAAAAGGCTAAAAAAAGACAGTGTAGAATCATGCCTCCGGATATAGAAAATTATTGACGCCTTTTAAATCATAAATGTTAAGGTTAGGTTAAGAATGATTACATTGGTAGTTCGCAGAGACATGCCAAAAAAAAAAAAAAAATGAAAAGAGATGTATTTTGGTTGGTGAAATAATAAATAAGTTTGTAATAAATAGGAAATTTTGAACATATATCAATGACATAGAATAACCTCAGACAGCTGGAAACAAAAAAAAAAAGAGTAATTTTTGTTCTAATAAGTACAATGTATGGCTTACTTCTTACATCTGCCAAATTCAAATGTTGGAAATTGCTGCCGTCAATTTCAATCAGTGAATGCGAAAGGGTAAGCAAGTCCGAGCTAATATTCAATGATTTTGTATTTTCGTATTGAAAATCAGCCATGTTCTTGTCATTCTTGAAGTTACCAAACATGCGGCGGCGAAGAAAAAATCTCTCGACATGCCATACTTGATTTTGAAAAAATGTACTAATTTCCAAAAGGAATTGTTATAAGAAACCAGTAGGTATGAACAAAAGCAGACGCTTAATTTTTCTGGCAGAAAGTTTGACTGCCAATATATATATATATATATATATTAAGAAAAAACAAAACTGGTCACATTAGGATTATAAATTTATTTCCATCCTGTTATATGTTTTTGATATAAATCAAAAACACGAAAAAAATTAACAGGACTTCTTCAGATCTTATGGATAAAATAATTCAGAATAAACACCTATATAAATATATTCAGAATAGACACCTATACGTATATATATAGAGTAAGCAATAAATGAATAAAATTTTTAAAAATTCATAAGTTTTTCTTTTTTCTTTTGCTAGAACGAAAGTTCGAAATGTTTACCTAAAAATAAATAAAGAAAAGAAAAATAATAATTAAAAACTTAAGTTTATCTATTATAACCCACATTGGCTTGTTGATTGGTCAGATCCTGGGTATATTGACAAATACCATTCTACACTCGTTTGATATAATTTGATTCGGTTGTAATAATGTTGTCAATTCAAGAAGTCAGCAAAGGTTTTGATTAAGATGGTATCCTGTTGATTTATTAATTAAACTTGGAAAAACTCAAGAATCGTAAATGTGAATATGAAGAAAAGAGCCAACTGATATATTTTCTTTATGGTGGATTTGCTATAGTATCATAGCATCGACATAAAATCAAAATATCTTGAATTTCAAGGGATAAAAAAAGGGAAAAAATGTTAGCCGAAGTAAATATCATTCCGTGTGTTGAAGCTTTGATTACGTTGTTGAAAGTTAAAAATATGTTTTATTTATGTCGAATGACCAGAACTAATCCCATTCGACATTACAAAACAATCTAAGAAGAACTGAGAACTTGATCAAAATACTAGTCAGGGTGGTTGTCCTCGTCCGGTAAAAAGTCAGGAGTTTGATTACGACGGATTATTTACCATCTTTGACAACATTATCTAAACAGTTAGATCAAATAGTTATAAATGGTTCTTTTTGTCGTTTGGATTTTATGGCATATCAACTTTTGTAGGTTATTTAATGCCAAATCCATTTTTGTACATATATACTGTTCTACTTCAAACAATTCATTTTAGCGTCAGTATAGTTTCAATGTCAAAAACAGTTCAATTTCAAAGAATTTAGTTTAGCAAAAGTACATAGTTTTAATGTCAAAAACAGTTGTTTCAAATAATTCAGTTTCGTATGAGTAAACTGTTTGGTTCTATTTGACCTATTGATACAACCCTATCAAATGCTACCACTCCGGGCCTGAGTGGACGAGGGCAGTGAAGGGCTACTCTGCATTTCCCAAAGCTCCAGCATTATTGTAACCTCACCATCAGATTTTTTAGTGTCATATCCAGGGTTCTCGTTGGGGGTCTTACCTCTCTGCTGAGAAGCAGTCGGTGTATTCTACAGCCCCAGCCGACTGGTAATTGTAACGATAAAAGTTAAATCAATATAACAGAAATGACATTAACTACTTGTTTTTATATTATATTATTTGTTTAATACTTCCACCTTTAGAATATGAGATTGAAATACACTCCCAAGTCTACACCTATGTGCGAAGGCTTAACCCGCTCTCTGCCTCGTAGACATGTCAAACAGCATGATACTTCAAATATCAATAATACAATGGTGGTTTAACTGAAATTAACTTAAATTTTGGCATGCAAGGCCGCAAATAAAGGGTACCCAGTAAGGATCGAACTCAAAATGTTCTACTAGCCTATCTTCTTAACCACAAAACTAAGTGAAGTACCCTACCTCGTCCCCTCCAAAATGAAGTATCTTAGATTTGGCAGGCAAGGCTGCAAGTGTGAGGCACCTAGTGAGAATCAAATTCTCTTTTTCTTTCTTATGGGCCTGCCATACTAGCATGCTAACAATTTTACCATGACAGGGTGCCCTAAAAACGCATACCGTAGACCACTTTACTACGGATTTTTATTGTCGCTGTTTGTTGTGGTAATGGTAGGAGTGGTTGTGGTGTTGTTAATTGTGGTGGTAGTTGTAGTGGTGTCTGTGGAGGTGGTAATTGAGGTTCTGATTGTGATGGTAACTGTGATGGTGGTTGTGGTTGTTGTTGTGGTAGTGGTGATGGTGGTTGATTAGGAATATTTTATTTTATTAATCTTTCAAACAGAGAAAAGATACATAACTTGATCCTCTTTTAAAGTTTGTGTAAGTTCTCGTGCATGCCTACACACATACACACGCACACGTGCGCGCGCACGCACGCACACACACACACACGCACACACACACGCACACACACGCACACACATGTATATAAGTAAATCTGTGTGCAAAAATAATCAAAGATTTAAAGCTCCCAATGTTGTCAACAGTTGAAGAGAAAATTGAGGCTCTGATTATAGAAGATAGAAGATACAAGCTTGGTTCGTGATTGAGCAGTGGAACCAAAGTCCGTGATGCATGAAATTGTTCACGGAAAGTTGGGATATCGGAACGTTTCATTTGGTGGCGTCTCAAAGCAATTAACCGAAAAGAAATTGACATGTTACGTTATTTGAAGAGGGTATATAAGCAACGATGGCTACTTACATGGAAAAGCCGCGAATTAAGCATAAAATATATAGTAATATTTTTTCAATCTTTTATTTGTATTGTAATAAACATTTTGGATTCGAAAATATTTGCACATCCAATATACGGAGAGCGATTTTCTATGCAAGAAGATCTGATTAGTAACGTAATTAAATCTTAGTATCCTTGAGGAGTCCTGATACAAACAGTTAGATATCACATTTTTTCCAAAAATGAAAACACATATCTCATTTCTGTTATTGATAATGGCTATAGATTGGTTGTAAGCGCTTGGATTCGGAGGATAAAAATCATGGAGAATTTTTTCAATGTATCAATTTTATATATATATATATATATATATATATATATATATATATATATATATATAGTGTCATCCACAGACAGTCTGTTTCGTTGTATCACAACTCTTCAGTGTGGTTTGATACACAGGACGCTTCAAGCTCGGATCTAAACTCGCCTAGCTTTTGACTTAGCATGTAACCGCTCAGCCATTTCGGTGACATACGTCAGCTCTGGAATTATAACGCCTTTTGTATTAGCTTTCATTTGTTTACATTTTGCGCTATCGGATACCAGAGTGCTCAATTCGTAAGAAGAGCTTTGCATTACGCGGGTGGCATATATATATATATATATATATATATGAACGAGGGAAAGAAGCTGAGTAGGGTTTATTTTGTCAATTACAATTTAATTCATTCAATTGAAACGTCGTGAACGAAGTAATGTAAGGTAATGGTAATGAATGTTCTGCACTCCCTTTGAAACCACATTCATCCTGTGATGAAGAGGGACGAATTAACACAGATACATTTCAACACAGTGCATGCTTGTTTACAAAAATAGGTACAAATGTTATTCTAATGTGGTAAATATGCCTCTATGCATGCGCAATTACGTTCGCATACTTGTACACAATCCCCCTCCCAAAGAAAACAAAAAATCCCTCACTAACAAATAAAGATAAATAAAATAAACATATATATTCATGAATTTACTCAAGATCACATGTATATACATACCCCACTCCTTACACGCACAGACACCCTCCATCACCACACGTAACCTTAAACACATATGTACATTTAGGTACGCACATAAATATTTTATAAAGACCAAGATAAAAAGCTGTAACTGAAGTGGTTTTGTTTCGTAAAACTTATCATTTTGTCAAATTTACTTTAGTATTTTTTCTCCCCAGACAACTAAAAATGACATTTGAGAAGTCCTGAAGAATTGTGGCTACGTAAAAATAACGACCACACAGTCAATAGGACACGGAAGAAATATATTACAATTGACAACAAAATAAAAACATCGAAATTCTTGCCTGTCGCCATTAAAAAAAGTAAAGAAACTAAAACAAAAACAAGCAAAAATAAAACAGAAACCGAGAAATATTCAAAGGTCTAAATAAAGTAAATTTTGTTCCAAGTACTCAAAAACTCCAAGATGGAATTTTTATTTTATTTTCACAATTTTTTTCTCTGATAACTGGTCCTGTTGTTTGTAATCAAGCCTGAGCATCTGGTTTGAGATCTATCTTGTTTTCTTTACTGAGGAGTTTTTCAATTTATAAGTATGGGGTGAGCGCCTATAGGAATTGGTGAATTCTCTGACAACAGCTAAATTCAGCAGGTGATGTCCTTAGTTATGACGTGTTTGGTTATTAATCTTACAAAGATCTTAGGTTTTTCTTAGTGAATCTCAAATTGTTTCTTTCATTCATTTCTCTTCCTTTTTGAAAAAAAGTTATGCGTCTATCTATAAAGATGGATCCCTTTCAGAATTTCCTATATAATCAAAAATCTAATAAAATACCTGTTAAAATGTCTATCTAGATCCTTCTTGTATAGCATGAAATAGTATTTCACTTTCAGTGGAGTTATCTTGCAGATAAAAACGCAAGATAGATACTATTTAACAATTCATCTCTTTTAACATAAACTACTACTATTGGCCTAGAGGGTAGAGTGTTCGCCGAATGGTCCGGTAGATCTGGGTTCAATCCCAGGTCACGTCATACCAAAGACTCTAAAAATGGTACTTGATACCTCTTTGCTTAACACTCAGCAATATAAGGTACGTATAAAGGATAAAGTGGAGCAATCCAGGGAATGGAGTAGCGCCCTCCCCTACACATCGGTGTTGTAGCTATTGAAAAGGGAGCCTTCTGGTCACCCTCGACTATGGTCGCCAACTTTACTTCTTAGTTTTTTCCACTGCTACTACTATTACTACTACTGATACTACAACTGATACTAAAACTACAAATACTATTTATAATTATAATGAATTCTCATCCGGGGATTTTGCCGTTCCAGCTAACCACAGAGAGAAAAGAAAAGAAAACAAAAAGATGGACAAATACTTGAACCTATCCAGAGAACACCCCCACAAAACCCCCAAAAAACAAACAAAAAACCCCAAAAAACTGTGGAGGATGAAGGGGCGGTAAATAACAATTGTAGTCGGTGCGCTTGGAACAAAAATACCAAAGACTTTGAAAAGGGATTATGGAATCAAAGATAAGAGCAAGAATCTTAGCCATACTGACCACATTCTGAAGAGTCCAGGAGACCTGACGAGATAATGCTACCAATCAGGGTTCAGTGAAAGATCACCTTACCTGGTTAGAAAGACTCGTAAGATGTCAATTGTAGATTGCTTGGAAATATTCAAGATATCCGACAAAGTCAGAAAATTTATCGTGGAAGCCATGAAAAACTGAAAAGTGGAATTAACAGCTGGAGGAAAAACTTAAGTAAAAGTGAAACTCCAGAGGGGCATCATTCACGCTGATGCACTTTCACTTTTACTATTTGTAATTGTAATGATGTTACTCAATCGCTCCCAGGTCCACTCAGGCCCGGAGTGGTAGCATTTGATAGGGTTGTATCAATAGGTCAAATAGAACCAAACAGTTTAATTATGCGAAACTGGATTATTTGAAACAACTGTTTTTGACACTAAAACTATGTACTTATGCTAAGTTACTCAAGCATATTGGGGGCTACAAGTTTATGAAACTACAAGAAACGATAAATCCCCTTATTCATATGGACGAAATCAAGTTGTCTGCAAAAAACGAAAAAGAATTGGAGACTCTGATACAGACAATAAGAATATATAGCTGGACAAAGGAATAGAATTTGGCACAAAGAAATGTGCCATGCGCCATATGAAAAGTGTTAACATACAAATAACGGAAGGAATAGAACTGCCAAATCAAAAAGTATAAGAACGCTAAGAAAAAGAAGAAAGGAAAAATTACTAGAATATGAGAATATTTGAAGCGGAGCGCATCGAGCAAGCCGAGATGAAGGGAAAAAAATTAGAACAGAATATCTCCGACGAACGAGAAAAGAAAACTTCTTGTAACCAAACAATGCAGCAGAAAACTCATCAAAGGGATAAACACCTGATCAGTTCCCTTTTTAAGATACCCAGGACCATTCATAAATTTGACAAGGGAACAACTCAGACAAATTAACCAGTGGACAAGAAAACTGATTTTTATCATTAAGGGTTTTCGAATATAAAGATGAAGACAATAGTCCGAAAACCCTTAATGATAAAAATCATCAAGCTTCGTCTCGGAAATTTAGATAACTAAATTCACACGGTCTTACATCCGAGAGATGATATAATTAAGTAAGTGGTGGGTGACTTGAAGGCTCCCTTTACCACAGCTACTACACCTAGGTGTAGGAGAGGCCGCTACTCCATTCCCTGGATTACTTTACTTTACCCTTCATCCTTACTTTATAATGCTTAGTGTTAAGCAAGGAGGCATCAAGTACCATTTTTAAAGTCTTTGGTATGACTCTCCTGTCTCACAGACCATTTGCGAACACTCTACTCGTTAGACCATCATTAGAGATAACATAGACGAACAATATGTATCAAGAAAAGAAGGCGGAAAAGAGCTTGCTATCACTGAAGATAGCGTGGCTATATCAATACGAGAATTCATAAACCACATTAAAAAGAGCTAAGAAAACGACAATCATACTAAACTGAATTTTATGAAATAGAACTAATTATTTGTATAAAAATGGATTTGGTATTAAATAACCTACAAAGGTTGATATGCCATAAAACCCAAACAATCAACCAAAGGAAAACGATTTACAGCGGCCAATACCAGCCTTGACAACAAAAAGACAAATTGAACCACTACAGCTAGAAAACAAAAACTGGAAGAAAAGCAATTGAATGGGGATTTCAAGCGACAGGACAAATTTCACATAAGAAGTCTTAGACATGACTAATAAAGGGAGACATTAATAAAGGGACTGAATCTCTTCTGATAGCAGAGGTTATCGTCGTAGGAAATAGACACGGCGAAAAGGGGTTCAAATCCTGGAAGAGACTGATTGGCTTTCACATAGTACTAATACCCTTGGGAAAGGTATGAATCCCACTATTCTCCTTCCAGCTATGGATAGATAGTTGGGCAGACTGGGTTCTTCAGCTTTGGCGAGGCAACTAGTCTAGGAGAAGGAAAACTCTGAATTCAAACCTGTTAAACTCCGCTTAAAAATTGACCTTGTGTCATATCCTGTCCGAGCGGAGGGGTTGGGTAAATAGGATCTCTTCTGATAGCAGCACAAAACAATACCATCAATACAAACTATGTTAAAGCCAAAATGGATAAGACACAACAGAATGGCAAGTGTAGATTATGCGAAAACAGAGACAAAACTATTAACCACATAAAAAGTGAATGCAGCGAACTTGCACAAAAAAGTACAATACTAGACATGACTGGGTGGGAAAGGTGACTCACTGGGAATTATGCAAGAATTTGATATTTGACCATACTACCAAAATTTGCAATTTGACCTTACTACCATAATTTGAAATTTGACCATACTACCAAGAATTTGATATTTGACCATACTACCAAAATGGGCAAACCAGAATCTATCCTGGAGAATGAGACACATAAGATTCTCTAGGATTTTGAGATACAAACAGATCACTTGACCGCAGTCAGAAGACTAAGCCTAGTGATAATTAACAAGAAAAAAACTCGCTGTATTGTGCATTTGCCGTCCCAGCGAAAATCAAAGAAAGCGCAAACAGAAACAAGTTATTAAATCTTGCCAGAGAACTGAGAAAATGTGGAACATGAAAGTGACGTGGATACCAATTCTAATCATATTTACCAACCCATCCGCTCGGGCAGGATGTGACACAAGGTCAATTTTTAAGCGAAGTTTAACAGGCTTGAATTCAGAGTTTTCCTTCTCCTAGACTAGTTGCCTCACCAAAGCTGAAGAACCTAGTCTGCCCTACTATTTACGCATAGCTGGAGGGAGAATAATCGGATTCATACTAAACTGTTTTAAGCGGCATGATGAATGTGAATTATGGTGAATAAGCCATCGAATGGCCAACGACGTACTTCACCAGATGCTGAGTAGATGAACCCCTCTAGAAACGACTAGGATCAAACATTTCAGTCAGGAAACTACTGTTACCCTTCAACAAGTGTGGCGACTTCTGATGAGGTTAATCTTGCCATCACTTTTGTTTTGTTTTTCTATGTGTGACCCGCTGAAGAGTTCTCTTATTTAAGGAAACCAGGTCACACGTGTATCAGGTGCACAGATTTTAAGTAATCCCAGGGTCTGGTATAGCCACAATATACCACTCGATAAAAATTTCAAATCTAAATATAACACAATGTGGGTCCAAGGCAACAGGCCTGGGTGTCATGATCAGCAGGTGCTCTCCTAATAGCCAACATGGCAGTCCGATGGTCATCCGGGGAATGTTGGCTGAACCAAGGAACCACACAAATCAGAGATGTAAACGCAAAACATGAACTAGGGAAGACAATCAATTTGCTTTGCACTGCTATTTTTGGAACAACCCAACTCTAAGAGGATATAGAAAAAGAATGATAGAGATCTGGCAAGAACGCGCAAGTTTCCAGACAACAAGCCAAAGACTCGCGGACCAAGTTAGGATAATAATAAAGAAAGGCTAGTTTTCTGAACTTGAAATACTAGAAATACACCAGAAAACAAATAATGAACCAACTCCTGTGAAAGAACATCAGCTAATGCTGATGTGAAAAACTCTCAAAGAGTACCATAACAATAATAGTGGAATTGAAGGAAAACGAAGACCACATAGATATTTTGGCATTGCTACAAAACACAGTGAACATGAAGGTGATAGTTGTAACAAACATTGTCAGGCCTCTTAGAACAACCCAAAGAACATTGAAAAGAGTGAGAGGGAACTTAAAATTCAATGAGAATTGAGACTATCTCGACCACAGCTGAAATCGGATAGAATTCAGAGACCAGGCGAAGTGAAGAGATTTGTTGTCATTCGCATTTCAAAGAAATCTGCCAGTTACTATCGGGGTGAAAATCTCGCAAATGATAACAATGGTGATTTTAAATGCAATTTTGAATAAACTACCTATTTTCGTCTTTATCCGGAAAATCTTATTTTTCAAATGACCTTCAAGAAGTTAAGAGGTTCACTAATGCATCTTGTTGCAGTATCAAATATTGTGAGCTTCAGAAAAAGGTATGACTAACACAATTATATTTAATTTAAAATTATTTAAAATGTAGAAGATACAAATTTAAACGTGCCTTTCTTTTATTAATTATTAACCATCAATCATTAATTCATTTTCTTGTTACATTTTAACGCAGGATTATACATCGATAATATTTTACCGATGAAGCATGAATTATAATAAATTTAAAAGTTTTATTTTTGTCCCTATTACAGGCTGTTTATTTTAACGATTAGATAAGGGAATTAGACTAAATTTTGTTGATAAACAGTCAGATGTGACCTACTTGAGACAGACAGATGAACAGAAGATAGATAGATAGATAGATAGATAGATAGATTGTAAAGGTAGATAGATAGATAGATAGATAGATAGATAGGCAGGCAGGCAGGCAGTCAAATAGAAAGGTAGACAAAAATATTGATAGATAGATAGATAGATGGTTGACGACGACGAAGAAGAAGAAGAAGAAGAAGAAGAAGAAGAAGAAGAAGAAGAAGAAGAAGGTGGGTGGGTGATAGGAGAAAAATTACTAAGTCTTGATTACAGTCGCTGTTTTGATGTTTGGCTTCAATATTAAATACTAACTGGATTAAACATTAACATTCAATATTAATACTAACTGGACAAAACATCTGCAGCTTAAACGTTATGAATATGTTCGGTTTTTCAAACTGATATTAACAGTTCTACCCGCAGGTCTTCTACCAATAAAGTTGACGCTATGCAGTTTCTGTGAGTGGGTAAAGTATCCTCTATTATGAGTTTTACTCCTTGGAAAGTATAAGATTTATTCAGACACGTATTGCTCGTAATCAGGCCAAGAAAAAGCCTCTGTCTGAAATATTTCTTAAGTGACCTGACAAAATTGGTACATCTTGATAGTGAAGTTTTCACTCATCACCTGTATTTACTTCTCTTGCCATGGTCTGATATCTAACTTATGTTGATGTATTGTTTATCTCTTGGTGTTATTTCAAGCATTGCCCTTTCCGCTATTTAGTAAAATGTTATTTGTTTGATTTTCTTGGTATTTAGTTTGCGTAGACGGCTAGGTCTGTAGAATACACCAACTGCATCTCTACAGAGGAGTAAGACTTCTCTAAAGAGTGTCCTATATATGACATTAAACCTTTCAGTCTAGTTGGCTAGGGCTGTTGAATATACCGACTGCATCTCTGTAGAGGTGTAAAACTCCACCGACAAGTGTTCTGGATATAGCACAAAATAATTTGACGGTGAGGTTTTAGTCTTGGTGTTTTGTGGAATACAATCAAAGTACCTCTTCATTGCAATTATTTCCCGGTCCTCTCTGAGTCGGAATGGTAGCACTTGATGGGATTCTATCTAAGGGTTAAATAGAACTATTTGATGTTTAAACTGTGTGCAAACAAATAACTTATGCTACATGGAATTGTTAGAAATTGAACTATTCGATTATTTAACTGTGGGCAAAGAAATCGCTGATGTTTAATTGAATTGTTAGTCATACATAGAAATGCTTTGAACCATTTGACTTTGTGCAAATGAATGAATAGCGTTGAATAGAATAATTAGTGTTAAATAGCAATACTTGTAACCACTTCGCTGTCAAGAAACAAATGATTAATATTGAATAGGATTAGTATTAGAAAGCAATAATTGAAACCATTTGTGTAGGAAGAATAGCAATATTCGTGTGCAAACAAATTAGCTTTTACACATTTAAAAACAAAATTGCCTACAAACTATGATGTAAAATTGTGATTTATAGAGCAACACTTAAAACCATTTAACTGGGTACAAAAAATGGGCTCAGTCTCGTTTGAAAATGTTATCAACAAAATATGTTTACAAATCACACACACACACACACACACACACACACACACACACACACACACACACACACACACACACACACATATATATATATATATATATATATATATATATCAAGGCTAGAGAGCCCAGTCTGTCTAACTATATACCCCTGGCTGAAGGTAGAAGAGATGTATTAATGACTTTCTGAAATGTAGTCAACCGAAAGTGAAACACAAGCAACTTCGCTCAGGGCTTATACTTGGGTTTCCATATCCATTTCCTAAAACGATAACTATTATATCATGTGCGTCCACCTTCTATGACTCAAAGTAACTAGTTACAGTTCAAATCGTCGCAATAATTTGCGAAATTAGCTTTAACATAATTCAATAGCAAGCATCTAATGAATATAGTAAGCAAGTTAGGAACAAGGAAACAACACCAGGGCAGCCGATTAGGATCAGTAAAGAATAAAGAAGTAAAGAATTTGATGTATTTGTTAGCATTTAGATGGTGTCATATATAGCATATTATCAGTTAAGAAAGTATTTGTTTTATAAAGTGTAGATGGTTTTTGTCTTGCACATAATCACTATTGTAGAGATATGGATGGGGATATTACACAAATAAAGGACTGTGTGATATGCTATATAATGCTTATATAATGATAGATGTTCAGTGTATTTGCAAGGTCTTATACAAAGTCACAGCAGGTGCCCGTGGTGTAATGGTTATCGTCATAGGAACTGGACATGGCGACACGAGTTCAAATCCTGAATGAGATTGATGGTATTTCACATAGCACTAATACCCTTGGGAAAGGTATGAATCCAATTATTCTCCTTCCAGCTATGGGTAAATAGTAAGGTAGACTGATTTCTTCAGCCTTGGTGAGGCAACTAGTCTAGGAGAAGGAAAACTATGAATTCACACCTGTTAAACTCCGCTTAAAAAGTGACCTTATGTCATATCCTGTCCGAGCGGAGGGGTTGGTAAATATGTATATCCTTTGTTCTTGCTTATATAATGACAGAACCTACTATATAATGAGGATGTATGACAATGGTAAAGCCTTAAGATGTTTACTTATTAACCTTTACACAGCTTCGAAAAGTGAAAGGAAATGAAACATTAATGCCAGTGGTAGTATGTTCTTTGTACTTGCCTATTTAATGACAAATGTATTGCGTCCTTTGTACCTACTTATTTAATGATGGATATCCTATATCCATTTTACTTGCTCATGTAATGGGTGTGTCCTCGTGGTGTAATGGTTAAAGCGATGGACTGCGGAATCGTAGTGAGCGAGTTCGTGCACCAGTCGCTCTATTACGTTCACTTTCGGACAAATACTCTTGGAAAAGGTATGAAACCGCTTATCCTCCCAGCTATGGGTTAAATAGTACCCCCACTATTTTTCTAGTAGAACGGCTTTGGCATTAAATAACCTACAAAGGTTGATATACCATTAAACAAAGAAACCAAACCAAACCTTGCTTATGTAATGACATATGTACTATGTCCTTTGTACTTGGTTAGTTAATGACGGGCATCCTATGTCCATTGTACTAGCTTATACAATGACAGACGTCTAATGTACTTTGTATTTGATTATGTAACATGCCCAATATTTTTGTACTTGCTGAGAGAATAACGGATGTTTTATGTTCTACTTGTTCATATATCGGTGGATATCCTATCTCCTTTGTACTTCTTTATATAGTGGCAAATATCCTATCTCTTTTGCACTTCTTTATATAGTGGCAAATGTCCTATGTTCTTTGTACTTATTTATATATATGCAGATGTCCCATTTTCTTTGTATTTATTTATACATTGACAGATGTCCTATGTTCTTTGTACTCTGTTATAGTTTGTAAGATGCTCAATGTCCTATGTACTTGCTTATATAGTGGTGGAGGTACTTTGTTCCACTTTCTTATTTATATAAACACAGATGTCCTTTTTTATTTGGGATTAGAAATTTTCAGCAATTTCCCGTATACATTTATTTGATTAGCGTAGCACAAAGCCCGAAAAACAGAGGATGTACGACCTTTGTAAAAACTAATAAGATTTACTTGCTCACTTTTACACAACTTAGAAAAGTGAAAGGTAATGAAACAATAGAAAGTTGTACAACTGAAAATTGTTTTGAGAATTTTTAAAAGGGTGACTTATCCCTCGAAATAAAGCCTAAAAGATTAGTCGTTGTTAATGAAGACTTAAAGGTTATAGAGAATCCGACCATAAAACAATCGAAAAATCTCAGAAAAGCTAGGAACATCGAAAATTACCAAATTTAGAGCTTTATATAAACTTAGAAATTAAAGTTATTAAAAATGATATCGCTTTTGATATGCCATAATATTTAGAAGAATTGATCAGTTTTCATTTGTTGGTAATGGATTCAGTTAAAAATCGATGTTCCTTGTAGATTTTAACATTTTCAGTAAAAAGTTAATTTCCTTATAAACCATAAATAACCATATTTTACTATTTCTAGTCGAACATTATTGAATAAAAACGGATATTATTAGGCATTATTCACTCATAAATTTGGACAGCCCTATCAATTTTTGATAAAAAGTTTTTTTTTCTAAAATCAAAGATAACAGGATTTTATCATTTCTAGCGTAACATTATACAATCAAAATGGATATTATTAGTAATTATTTACAATATCACCAATAAATAAATACATTCTTAACAATCTCTTTATAAAAAAGCCAATTATTTTCTAAATCAAAGATACTAGGATTTTATAATTTCTAGTGAACCATTATAGTGTCAAAATGGATATTATTAAGTATTGTTTACAATCATAAATAAGTACACCTTTAACAGTTTCCCTATAGAAAGCTTTTTTCCTAAACCACAGATAACAGGATTTTACAATTTCTAGTGGAGCATTATCAAATAAAAATATATTATAGGGCATTATTCATTTTCAAATACTGCCGCTGAGAAAATTTGTGACCAAAAATAAACTTACAACGATAAAATTGCCTAAATCTAAACAAGGTAGAAGGATTGGTTTTGGAACAGTTTCATATTTATATTTTTTGTTAGTGTTTCAGTGTTAGGGAAAAATGTTTCCCAACCATTTCTGATTCCGTTTTAAATTTAGGTTTATGGCTTTCCTATTGCCATTATTTGAAAAGAAATTAATAGATCAATAAATAAAACTCTTATTATTTACATTTTTTAAAACATGCATCCAAATTACAAATCCAATGTGACATAGCTACTCTGGGTCATATGACTCCCTATTGAGAATCTTGTAATATACATTTTAATCTATATGTTTTAATTGTAGAAATAATAAAATCATGGAATTTCTTGTTTAGAAAAAAATTAACTTTTCATAAAATGATCATTAGGGGTGCATATATTTTTGGGCTCTTGTGAATTTATTCGTTTCTTTTTTTTTGCCACTCCTCATATTCTGTAATTCAGTATGGTGAAATATATCCCTTGCAGAGTTCACATCAAGAGAGCAATCCATGTGCTACTTGAAACATTTAGAATCATATCCTTGTCATTATTCCTGTACTTGGATTCTTATTGACGATTGTTTTTCTCGGGTGTGGCAGCAATACGACGGGGGTTTGAAACTGAAGAAAGTCTGGGTTACAGATAGAGGATATCAGTTTAGGAGAAAAAAAATCGTGTCAAATTATGAATACTGTACAAAACAGATTTACTTCTTTGGCACAAGAGAACTTTGTTAGAGACACTAATTTATGTGAAGCTAACAATTGCATATTGTTTGGTGTAGATGAGTTTATGAATTCCTAACGAATAACTCACGATTGGATAGAATTGGAAGGGAGTTTTTTGTTGGTTTTATTTTATTTTATTTTTAAAAGCATTACTATGCAAAGTGAGACTAGCAGTCACTATCAGATTATGCAACTGTTTAGTTGAATTTGATACTTTTTCAGTTGTATATATACAGTTACATACATACACATATTCAGAGACATATACAGTATAGCCTAAAATCATTTCGGGAGTTAGAAATTAAATAACATTCTTGTTTGCAAATTATTAATTAATATCTTTATACAAAAAAATAAGAATAAATAGATTTACAAAATGGAGATCAATTTGCGTTTAGATGTTTTCTATTTTTGGCATCGGAGAGATGTAGTTTATGAATCTCTTTGTAACTTTTGGGACAGCCTGTTCATCGACATATTCTTTGAATAAGGAAGTAAACGGCAAAATATTTATGGTAACTAAAAAAAACAAACAAACAAAAAAAACAAAACAATTTTGTCCTGATTACACATTGTTTATTTTAACGTCCAGAAAACTGTCAAAAGTGATTAACTTGAAATAGATAGATAGATAGATAGATAGATAGATAGATTCATTCCAGGATGTTAATTTTTAACATCAATCGTAAATATATTAACTGATCAATAGATCTTAATCAATATCTGCTTAATTAGATTATCCATAGATTAAATGATGCAGATACTTTAAATTTTTGGACACCCAGTAAAAATACTAATCTTTTACAAGTTTGCACACACACACACACACACACACACACACACACACACACACACACACACACACACACACACACACACACACACACACACACAGATGCACTTTCTACACAAAATATAAAATGCAAAAAACAAGATGAAAAAATAAAAAAATAAAAAGAATAAAAAAAAAGAATTAAAAAAAAAAAAAAAATATTTACCAAAATATACAAATACAAAAAAGTTACAAAATATATTAAAATATACAAATATGAAAAATCACATACTAGAACATGTAAACACAAAATATTTCTTTTTCAAGAACATAAATTCCTTTTGTGATCGACAAATTAAATGACAGTCCATATTATTGTTATTTACTGAGCTTTTTTTAGTTTGGCACTCAGTACCCGCTGTTTTTAAGTGGTCACTTATCAAAGTAGTGCGTTAACTCATTAGTTTAAGTTTGGTGATCAAGCAAAAACTGATGTTTTCGGCATGACAGGATCATCAACATGTGGTCTATATTCTTGATAATTTAATCTTGCTTGAGTCTTACATACAGGGTTCGTCAGAATGATCTCCCAGTTTTAAAATTTCTGCCATGTAGTAGGGATGAGCGAGAGGGAGTTATATATTTATGCATTTGCGATTAGAACTTTAAAAAATAGGGACTCTATCATTAAAACGTAGCAGTTATTATTTCTCATGCCGGCTTACGCACCAAATCTATTCCATTATGATGACTTTCTTTATGAGATACCTGAAGACTCAAGACTATAAACTCTGGTCGCAGTTCTATTCCGTTGTGATAACTTCCTCTGGGGATACCAGAAGACTTAGTTCTTTTATTGTATTATTATTCACCAGATCTATTCTGTTCTGGTCGTATTCTTTGAGAATACTTGAAGGCTCAGTTCTTTAAATGTATGCTCATTCACCAGGTCTATTCCGTTATGATTACTTCCTCTGGGATAAGTGAAGGCTCAGTTCTTTAAATGTAGGCTCATTCACCAATATATTCCGTTATGATTACTTCCTCTTGGCATACCTGAAAGCTCAGATCTTTAAATGTAGGCTCATTCAGTCGATCTATTCCATTGTGATAACTTCCTCTGGGGATACATGAAGGCACAGTTCTTTAAGTGTAGGCTTATTTACCAATATATTCCGTTGTGATTACATTCTTTGAGGATACTTGAAGGCTCAGTTCATTAAATGTAAACTCATTCACCAATATATTCCGTTATGATTACTTCCTCTTGGCATACCTGAAAAGTCAGATCTTTAAATGTAGGCTCATTCAAAAGATCTATTTCGTGGTGGTAACTTTCTCTGTGGATACATGAAGGCACAGTTCTTTAAATGTAGGATTATTTACCAATATATTCCGTTGTAATTACATATTTTGAGGATACGTGAAGGCTCAGTTCTTTTAATGTTCATTCAACAGATCTATTCCGTTATGATTTCTTCCTCTGGGGATACCTGAAGGCTCAGTTCTTTAAATGTAGGCCCATTCACAAGATCTATTCCCTTGTGACAACTTCTTATAAAGATATCTGAAATTCTTTAAAAGTAGGCCGCAGATCCATATTTACCCAACCCCTCCGCTCGGGCAGGATATGACACAAGGTCATTTTTAAGCGGAGTTTAGCAGGTTTGAATTCAGAGTTTTCCTTATCCTAGACTAGTTGCCTCACCAAGGCTGAAGAACCTAGTCTGCCCTACTATTTACCCATAGCTGGAGGGAGAATAATTGGATTCATACCTTTCCCAAGGGTATTAGTGCTATGTGAAATGCAAACAGTCTTGTCCAGGAAATGAACTCGGATCGCCGTGTCCATATCCGGTGACGATAACCATTACACCACGGGCACCTCCTAGGCCGCAGATCAGTCCCCTTTGGACTACATTCTCTGCGGATACATCATGAAATCGTTGCAATACTAGAGGTAATGATAAGGGAACGCTGCTGAACTTCAGTAAGGCTCTGTTGTATTTTGATTCCTACATTTACACTTGCCCGGAACACTTTTTAAATCTTCAATTTTTTTTAGAACCCAAAAAGTTTTTAGAAAATGTATTTTCCTTTGTCAAAAGCAACTTATAATACAGGGCTCGGCGTAATTATTTCCCAGAATTAAAACTGCCACTGCGCAAATGCAAGTGTTGGTAATTGGCTGGAAGTATATTTTTGAGCTGCAGCAATCGTTATTATTTCAGTTTTACAATATCGTCAATAGAAGTTCTGAAATAAACTTTTAAAGGGTACCTTTTCTTGCTACAAAGTGACAGGTTCGCTCACCAGATCAATCCCCTTGTGACTACTTCCTCTGGGGATACCTGAAGTATCAAGTCTTTACATGTAGACCGTTGACAAAGACGGAAAGATTTTGTTTTTCATGAAATCGCAGCAATACTAAAAATAGAGACAGGCAGAACTTCTAAATGAGACCTCTGGAGTGTTTAGTTCGTGGGAACAAGTTTCTGGATGATATAATCTTTAAAACAAAGTGACGACTATCACAGACAGTGAAAAATATTGTTCTTCCTTAAAGTAATATTGAATTTTGAATAGGAGTTATGTTACAAATTTTTACGTTTCAAACACGTACAGAAATGCTTTCTATTTGGAAAAAAATGTTTTTTCTATATGTATGATATTGACCGATGGCAATATTTCTCAAAGTAAAATCGTTGAAACAACTCAATTTCTATTTAAACCGACAAACCTTGGTTTGCTTATTGAGAAATACTATTTTTGCCACAACAATCAAACCCAAAATCTTTAAAAATACTACGCTTAATTACACTAAGACCAACAAGTGTTTTTATCAAATCATTTATTAAACTAACAGTAGAAATAAAACTTTTGTGGACATAAGAACCATGGTATGTTCAGTGTTATTTAAGTCCCTGTTGATACTCCAGTAGTAATCAGACATCATTTGTTTGCCCCACCGTCCCTAGTAGCGCTCTTTCATTGTTTTCAAATCCTGATTGAATCGTTCTCCTTGCTCATCATTCACATCGCTGCAATTATTCGGAAATTTTTCTTGATGGCGATGTAAAAAACAAATCTTGATACTCATATTAGCGTCTATGTCCCTTAGGCTATTCAACAGCTCTTCCACAAACTCCTTGTAGTTTAAGCCCGGCGATTGCCTAAGAAGTTTTTCACCGCGTCACAAAACGATGTCTAAGCGCGTAATTTTAAGGCATTCAATGAATTAACAAATTCATCATTCTTAATGAGTTTCCTGATGTCATGGTGAAACCATTTTCATGATGTTCATCATGTACAATGAAATAGATGAATTCAATTGGGATGTCTTTAGTTGGAGTTTCTTTCCAAGCCCTCAATGTGCTTGGGTTTCTTCTGTAATGAAGGGACAAAAGTGATGGGATAAATTTATGAATATCAAACAGAAAACCTTTTTCATGTCACCTCAATTACAAGGTTTACTAAAGGTGTATTCAATTAGGAAGTCTTTAGTCGGAGTTTCTTTTTAACTGAAAAAAAAAGCTCTCGATGTTTTTGGTTTCTTTCAGTAATGAAAAGACAGAAATGATGAGATAAATTCACGAATATCAAACAGAAGATTTTAGGGTTTTCATGCTTTTCATGTCACTTTAATTATCAGGTTTACTAAAATGTATTACTGATAAAGTTTATCAGTTAATTTGAATTTTGGCGATAAATTGGAAAAACTCGGTACTTCTATTTTAAATTTTTTGACTCAAAAACACTTATTTTCTCATAAAATAGTTTATTTTAAGTGGCTGACAAAAATTGCTCGAACAACCTGAAAATGGATGGGTTTCTACGACCTTAATTAACTAAATTTTGCGATCAGTGAAGATGGTAAATTGATCTTTTTTTCCAAAAACAAGCGATTACTGTACACCAGAAACGATTGCTAACCATTTAAAACTAACGTCATTTTCGAAATCAACAAAATCAAATTAACTAAAAATTTGTGTTTTGGTTCTTGGCTCAAAAATCTTGTTGACCTCTGTATTTTTTGAATTTTATATCAATTCATTCTGGACAATACATATATAGTAGCAAAATCGTGCATCTGTTTGAGTGAAATGATTGAAGGCTTGAAAAGTGAGATTTTATTAAGAAGAATAAGCTCTGTCATTAAAAACAAGCCTATCAGGGCCGCAATGTTAAGATTCTATCGTTCATGTCACATGACCTAAAATATTTGTAACGTTCCATAGCATTCCTAGTCAATAGCAAAATGGTTACAAGAATTCTTTGTCTAAAATAAAGGATTTTAACTTTGTCTCAGTTACGTATTATAAAAACTGTAAGGCATAGTTAAAGGGAAAGTGAATTATGTTAATACAAGGGGTGTTGATATACATAGGACACATGTGACTGTTAATAACTCTATCAATAATAATAATAGAAGAAAGAGCTTAAAAAGATTGAAATCTACCTCAAAATGGTCTGAATAGCTTTGAAAAGGTTTTACACCAAAGTAACGTTTTATCAAGTATAAAATTGTTTTAGTTAAATTACTCATTCTGACTTTTTACTAAATCTCAAGGTAATTTTTGTTAAGATATTATTATTCTAACGTGCTTCTATAAGTAGTTACTCATTAGTTCTTCAGTCTTTAAATGTGTTTATATTTCATTGAATGAGTTTTGAAAGATATGGATCAATCATTTTTTTTCCTTCTTGTATCATTTAAGCTTTTATTAGTCAAGAAGAGAATAAATATAAATTTCTGTGTATCCCAGAAAGAAGTTGTTGTAATTTTTCCCGAAGGCTTGAACCTAGATTGGGATGAAGTGAACTGTTTAATAAATAGATATCATTTTATTTTTTGTACAAACTAGCAAAACGGTATTATCTTGTTATACAACCATGAATATCTTTATTACTTTATTATATAAAGTATAATGCATCTTGTATGGATTTAACTCCTGATTCAATGTTTGCGAGGTTATGTAAAATAAGTAAAGTTGGCGACCATAGTCGAGGGTAACCCGAAGGCTCCCTTTTCGATAACTACTACACCAAGGTGTAGGGGAGGGCGCTACTCCGTTACCAAGAATTACATATTCATATCTTTTAACTTTTTTTATACCACTTTAATATGCTAATTTACTTGTTAATTATTACTGGATTGATCCCGCAATAAAAAAAAAAATTAAAAAAAAAAAACAACCAAAAAACAAAACAAAAAACCAAAAAAAAAAACCAATCAAAAACATGACAACTGTATTTTTATTTTGATTAATATTCATTGATATGATAGTGATTTATTTCTGAGACAAGTGCAATGGTGGTTATTTGGAACACGTCCTGTAAAAAATACATCCTTTGAGCTAGAGACATCAAATCAATATTGTTGTTTTTTTAATTTTTATCATGTTAGCTTCCAGGACATGCAATCTTTTTTGAGTTTCTTGTCTCAGTAATAAATCATTATCATATTTATGGGTTGCATCATTTTTGAGATAGTTTTAATTGTTTTTGTCTCCAAATAAGAAGTGACGCAAAATATATACCCACTCATGTCATCATTGTAATCGAGGATTAATATTATACTATTTTCAAATCAGAAACAAAAAAGAACACAGTATTATTATTGGTAGAGTTATTAACAGTCACATGTGTCCTATGTATATCAACACCCCTTGTATTAACATAATTCACTTTCCCTTTAACTATGCCTTACAGTTTTTATAATACGTAACTGAGACAAAGTTAAAATCCTTTATTTTAGACAAAGAATTCTTGTAACCATTTTGCCATTGACTAGGAATGCTATGGAACGTTACACATATTTTAGGTCATGTGACATGAACGATAGAATCTTAACATTGCGGCCCTGATAGGCTTGTTTTTAATGACAGAGCTTATTCTTCTAAATGGCGGATATTTATAGACGAAAATAAGATTTTAAAAATTGCATTCAGCCTGACTATTCTATTTGTAACAGAGCTGTTCGTTTTCCGAAATAAAACAGTATATTATTGACTAAAACTTTTCCTTGCTTTCGTACACAGTAGTATACAAATAAAAGTTTAATAACTTTGATTTTGAGACAGAAGTGAAATGGAGGATATTTATGTTTTCAGTTACTTTTTTTCTTTCGTTTACGTTATTGTAAGACAAAAGTATAAGATGAATTTACTTCGGTCTAACGTTATTTGGAACACACAGTTTGGATAAATTCAACACTATTGTATTGTTCCATGAGACAAACATTGCTCAATCAAAGCTGTTGTGTAATAATCTTAGTCAGGTCTAGATTTTAGTACGGTACCAGCTGTTGGTAAATGGTCACACATTTGAATACTGAGCTGGCTCATTGCTAATCAACTGCAGTGATTTTGTTGGGACCAGTGCTGAAGTTTTGTACAGCAAAACGAGATTACTAATTATTACTCAATCAAAGAGACTCTTAGTAGAACCCAAGAGATAAAAGAAAATGCCTAAATCTTTAGAATTTTCCATTTTTCTTGTAGGGGGTGTCCTCGTGGTGTAATGGTTAAAGTGATGGACTGCAGAATCGTAGTAAGTGAGTTCGTACTCCAATCGAGCAATTGCGTTCACTTTCGGACAAATACCCTTTGAGAAAGGTATGAACCCTATCATTCCCTAAGCTATGGCTTAAATAGTATCACTACTGTTCTTCTAGGAGAATGGCTTCGGCATTAAATAACCTACAAAGGTTGATATGCCATTTTTTTTGATCTCACAGATCTCCATTGAGCAGAAGATTTGGAAAGTAATGATATCTTCTATAAGCTTGATTTATTGATAGTATGACTTTCAGCTTCTAATGCCACTAATGGATGCTGGAAGAAGAATTTTGAGTGCTGACTCAAATATTTCAAATACAGTTTTCTTAGTCTCAAATTAATGTTTTAAACTGACATAATACTGAATATCTTCAAAATACTGTTTCCAGTTAAGGGGACATTTTTGATAAATTATTTAGAGCCAAATCAATATTGTTAATTGATTTAGAGTTTGCATAATGAATATTAATGTTAGGAGCAATAATTCAATTCAGTACAAGTTACCAATGTATACGCTGTCTTTAAAATATTTAATAATCAAGCTATATAAATGTGTATTCTTATTATGCTAAGTTTAATATTTCTAACCATCTTTTTCGTAAGCAGGTTTGACACGTGGGCTTCTAGAAAGGATCAAATTTATGGCTCAAGTTTAATGATCAACTAACAAGTAGAAATAATTATAGCTTGAATCGAATTATGCATTAGTTAAAGAGGGGATCACGTGATTTCCTAGGGGATCACGTGATTAGGAATAGAAAATATATAAGTCATTCAAACAGAAGTTCGGGTGTGGCATTAGTTAAAGAGTAAGTTTCATTGTTCACTCTTACCGTGTAGATGAACTTTGTATACAACAGTAATGAAAATGGTTGGATTTAATGATTATCTTCGTTGAAAATGGTACACCCATTCATACCTCCTAAAAAGGAAAGACCCCCTGTGATGTAAGAAGAATGTGCCGATACCGACCCATGTGGTCGAACACGGATCTTCTGGCAAGAAACATAACAATTGAAAGGGATTGTCTTCCTAGGGGGTCACGTGATTAGGAATAGAAAATATATAAGTCATTCAAACAGAAGTTCGGGTGTGCAGCATCTAATTCTACTGTGCAGGGAAATAGCGCGTATGCAGTCATTACTCGATTCAGTACTTGGCATTGTAATAGCGTGATAACATTATAAAGACGTGGTGAAAATTAACGCCCTGAATGAAACATTATAACCCCCCCCCCCACCTCCAATATGCTCACTGTGCAAAATACACTTCGCAGCCAAACACATTTTCATAAACTATGACAGGTTTAGACAAATTTTAACATTATAAAGACTCGGCGAAGATTTACGCCCTGAATGAAACATTATAACCCCCACCTCTAATATGCTCACTGTGCAAAATACACTTCACAACCAAACACATTTTCATAAACTGTGACAGATTTAGACAAATTTGCCCAAAATATTGCCAATCAAAAAACTTAAAGGACCGTTTCAAAAACACCAAACCAGAATAAAATTTTGAGCCATATAAAGAAACCAATATCTCCATCAAAATTTAAACAAATATGATTAAATGTAGTGCAAAACCCGATACCCTAAGCCCTAAAATATACATAAAAGACAAAACCAATCTAACCTTTTTGGCATTAAATGACCAGCAGAGGTTGATATGCCGTTAAACAAAACTCAAACTCAAATACTTAACCTCGTTGAAAATGAACTCATCGAGTCTACTTCAAATTTCAGACGAATTTTTTTGCATTTTATTTTGCGCAAATGCCTTTGAAAAGGCATGAACTCATGTCTTGAACGGAAGAAAACATTTAGTCAAGATAATACAGTGTAATATTTTGTTTGTTTGGTTGGTTGGTTCTAAAAAAAAGAAAAAAGAAAAATCGTGACAAAATTTCAAACTTATTTGTGAATTTACATCTGAGTTTGCCAGATCATTTTTTAAAAATCTTTGTCACGTTTTTTTCTTTTGCTCGTAAACTAGAAAATGTAGAGCAACATAATATTTTAATATATTATTGTTTATTAAGCTTGTCCTTAATCTGGGACACAAGCCTAAGATTATTTTTATCAGCTATTCCTAAATGGTCACCCATCTAACCAACCTGAAATATAAGTGATATGAATTGTTGCTTTGGATCTCGTGTTCACCAGCAGGGTCTCTAAGATCGATTGGTTGTATTTATCTTGTGATTTATTATGTCAACTAGTATAAACATCTCTGGTGAACAGTCAGATTAGGGTACAAGCAATATTAGCGATTACTTAGGGTCTCATATTAACCAGTGGAGACCTCAAGTAAATTTGGTTATTTTTTGTGATTCATTATATCAACTAGTACATCTATACAGAGTCTCCTAGAAGTATAAGATATAAAAACTATAACCTGTTAGTGGGAGGTGATAAATGTACTTAATTGTAATTATTTATCTTGTGATTTATATGATCTTGCATAAAAATCTATTTTGAACAGTGTCGGCTTGATTTATTAGCAATATCGGTGATTACTTTGTGCCCCATATTCACCAATGGGTCTCTAACCACACTTGATTATGTTCGTGGTTTATTATATCAGCTTGTATAACTGTTCCATAAAAAAAAAATGATTCCGTTTAAAAAATAAATAAATGGATTAAAGAATAAATAGATAAAATAAAATAAAAAATGTGGATAGATTAAAAAAATATCAAAATGTTAATAAGTAAAAATCAATGCGAAGATGATAAAAACGAATTTTTTTCCTTGAAAAAAACTGTATAGGAAAATATTTTTCACATTGGGTTTTTGGAAGACCAAAAATTCATAATAGTCAATATCATTTCTGGCGATGGGAACGATGTAAGTTAGGGTTCTATAAAAGGCTTAGGTGACCTTGCTAGTGTGCGTTCCTTTTTTAATCAGTGAAATGAACGTTTATTAACAATTGATAGATGAATTGGCAAAATGATTTCCGTGAGTCTAACTAGGCGCCATGGATCAAAGTTTTGATTGGGAAGAGGGTCTGGGAAAATTGTTTGAAAGATCGGCAATTATCCAAGCAACTTGTCTTTGTGGAACCGATTTTATTCAGTTGACAGCTTGATACCATTTTCATCTTATATATTTACATCATTAGGTTCAACACAAAGTCGGACTGCCTTAAGAACTGCAATTTCTTATTTTTAATTCAAAGTTATCCTATTTCTATAAAGAGACTTATTTTCTATTTATTGGCCCAGCGGTTAGAGTGTTCGCCAATGGCCCGGGAGACCTGGGTTCAATCCCAGGTCGAGTCATACCAAAGACTTTAAAAATGGAACTTGATACCACCTTGCTTAACACTCAGCATTATAAGGTACGGTTCAAGGGTAAAGTGGAGCAATCCAGGGAATGGAGTAGCGCCCTCCCCTACACCTTGGTGTAGTAGCTATCGAAAAGGGAGCCTTCGGGTCACCCTCGACTATGGTCGCTAACTTTACTTACTGGTGCAGATAAAGATTATTACCGCTTAATAATATGACGGGATTAACGATTATTTCTATGCCAATCTTTAAAATTTCTTGAGAAAATTTAAAATTCTTTTGTGGATATCTTTGAAAAGAGTCATTATCATACAGGAAACCAGAGAATAAATAAATTAAATGAACCTCATCTTTATATTCTTGATGTTAACAACGTTTCGGCTGATATTCTTTTCCACGAAGGTGCCCGTGGTGAAATGGTTATCGTCGTAGGAAATGGACACAGCGATACGTGTTCAAATCCTGGACGATACTGATTGCATTTCACATAGCACTAATATCCTTGGGAAAGGTATGGATCCAATTATTCTCCCTCCAGATTTGATTAAATTGTAAGGAAAACTAGGTTCTTCAGCCTTGGTGAAGGAACTAGTCAAGGAAAACTCTGAATTCAAACCTATTAAACTTCGCTTAAAATTGTACTTTGTGTCATATCCTGCCAGAGCGGAGAAGTTGGTAAATAAGGATATTCTTGTCCACCTTCATTATTTGCACTAACCGAGAGAATTTTCTGTCGAAGGTATAATACTTTTGTCTTTATCTTCTTCGAGAAATGGATAATGTATCAGCTGAAAGGTTGTGTTTGGCGCATTCAGAATCAAGAATATCGAGAGGGAGATTAATAGTCAAGACGTGCTTCAAGCATTAGTTCCTGCTTGGGCACTGAAATTAGGCAGCGACGAGACTGGTCAGTATTTAGATGACCGCTAAGGAACGGCAGACGCTTTAAGAAATTTGAGGTCTGTGCTATAAATAAACGAAACTGAATAAATTCTAAAAATATACAGAAGAGGTTTACGAGTCGAAACTATTTCTGGTAAAGATAAGTTTTTGTATTTCTAAATAACGGAACTGAAGAAAACTCACTTCTGAAAATATAAACATCTCGAATAGGGAGTGCAGTTTAAACGTTTATGATGATAAAAATTGTTTTCGTTTGGTGGTTACTGTTTATAGAAAAATGGAAATATTGTTTAAGATTACAAAGAATGAAGCAAGGATGTCTCACAAAAAGAGTGACTAATTTTTAAATTGTTAACAATACTAAATCTGATGATAGTTTATAAGTATTTTAAAATTCGCAGAATAAGATTTTAAATGATGATATATAAAAACAAAAAACGGAAAACCAAATTGACATTTAAGATATTTTAAATTGACTTCATTTACTTTCGCATTAATTCATATAATTTCAATTGTTTTTGCTCATTCTGTTCTGTTATTTAATCTCTATCAATAGCTTCCTCGTTTGGCGAGCAAAAGCACATTCCACACCCATCTTAAAATGTGGCAGTGTGAACAGGATTACGAAAACGAAGATACGTCTTTAGTGAGTTAGTGGTTCAGCATAAACCAAACAGCAATCTCCCATATTTTATACTGGAAAGATTGATTGAAAAAGGATCTATCAAGGCATTAGACTTAAATCTTTCCTGAAATATGTTCAAACGGGCAAATTATACTGACCGATGCCTGTTTTGCAAGGTTAGCTGTTGGTAAAATTGAATTGACCCAATCAAAAGTATTTCTCTTGGTTCACATCAAATAGATTTTGACTAACATTAAAGAAGTCTTTTATTTCCTTATTTACTTTATTAATTTTAGTCTGACACACTGCCTGAATAGTTAGAGAAATGTGGAAAGGTGGTTAACGTGCTAAGCTGCGGCATTGTTGTAAACAAGTCCAAACTCCAGTCGTTATCTAAGGTACTCTTTCGAATTAATAACTTTGAGAAAGGTATGAAACCTCCAGGTATGGGTATGTTCTTCTATAGTGATGGATCTGGTAGTTAATAACCAGCAAGGGCTGATATACCATTAAACAATAAAACCAAATCAAACCAAACCAAGCCAAACCAAACCAGTGCATCTATCTATCTATCTATCTATCTATCTATCTATCGCGACCCCTCCGTTCGGGCAGGATATGACACAAGGTCATTTTTTTAAGCGAAGTTTAACAGGTTTGAATTCAGAGTTTTTCTTTCTCCTAGACTAGTTGCCTCACCAAGGCTGAAGAACCCAGTCTGCCTTACCATTTACCCATAGTTGGAGCGAGAATAATTGGATTCATACCTTTCCTAAAGGTATTAGTGCTATGAGAAATGCAATTAGTCTCGTCCAGGATTTGAACTCGTGTCGCCGTGTCCATTTCCTACGATGACAACCATTACACCACGGGTACCTCCTATCTATCTATCTATCTATCTATCTATCTATCTATCTATCTATCTCAGTCTGTTCTTATCTATCTATATTTCACTGTCTATTTCTATCTATCTATCTAGCTTGTTAGTCAGGAGAAAGTCCTTATGGTGTAGTGGTTAATGTGCTAAACTGCAACATCGTAGTAAACGAGTTCGAACTCCATTTGCACTATTACTTTCACTTTCGGACTCATGCCCCCAGGAAAGGGATGAACCCCCTTATTCCCCCAGGTATGGGTTAAATAGCACCCCTACTGTTCTATAGTGATGGATCTTGCACTATATAACCCACAAAGGTTGATATACCGTTAAACAAAGAAACCAAACCAAACTAAACCCAAACCAACCAAACCAGCGTTTCAATCGATCTATTTATCGGGAGTACTCAGGGTGTAGTGGCTAATGTGGTCGACTACAGCATCATAGTAAGTGAGTTCGAACACCATTCGTGCTCTTACGTTAACTTTCGGATTAATACTATCAGAAAAGATATGAGCCCCTTTATTCCACCTCCAATGGGTTAAATAGCAATCCTATTGTTCATCAGTAATGATGGTACTGGGATTTAATAACCCACAAAGGTTGACATGCCATTTGTCTGAGAAACCAAACCAAACCAAACCAAAGCCTGAATAGAATTTGTCTTGCTTAGGGGGTTGTTTATAGCCACCCATATAAATTCTGAGCGGGGTATTCTTTGCTTAACTTCGGTAAAATTACAGGAGACGGTGCTTAATGCATGATTTATTTAGTCTGGCTCACTATTGCAAACAATATCTGCTATTACTCATCTAAATTCTGGGCTTAACTTCAGTGATCTACCGGAAATCGGTGTCTTGTGCATGACTAAAAATTACTGAGCTTTGTTCAGTCTGGTTCCAGGCATCATATTGCTTACAACACCAGTTGTTACCCATCTGAGCCCAGAGCATACACATCATTGCTTGATTTCGGTAATGTAATGGGAATTTGAGTTTTAGGTATTACTTAGAATTAACTATCCTTTGCGTAATCTGACGCAATGTTTACTGGGATTAATATTCGTTAATGTTCACTCAACTAAACACAAAACAAGTTTATTATTGCTTAACTTTTGAAATCTGTCATGAACCAACACTTTCAATATGACTTGATTGGAAATCATCTTGCTATTTACTATTCCAAGGCACCATATTGATATTTCTTAAGCTTAGTTTTTTTTTAACACCAAGATAACCGGTTTGTAGCATTGAATAAAACAGTGGTAATTCTTTGTAACGCAGTCTTACTAACCATTGATCCATGGTGAAACGGCAGATTCATGTTATCCAAAAAATTAACTTAGAGACGAGAACGGGGAAAAAAAAAAGAAAAAATTAAATTAAAATTTGCAACATATATCTTCATTTTTATAGAATTTTTCTTTTTGTTTTAACTTTTCAATTTTCTAGGACGGAGGGCTGATCTTAACAATTTCTGCTTGAACATCTCATAACCTCAATCGTGACTTTAAATAAATCAATTGTTATTCAGAAATATACGTTTTATATGAAATATTACGAATTAGATCGTTGCATATTTCTACAATTGGGCTATGGTTAAGACTGAGCAGTCTAAACTCCTATAAGCTATAATTTGTAACAAACCTGCCTCAGTCCGAATGCATACCACATGTGTCTCAATCATCTGAAAACTTTCAGTGTTAAAATACTGTTGCTAGAGACATTTCTGACTTCACATTCTTTTGGAGGGTCAAATTCAGAAAGTCTCTTCACATTTTACACACACACACACACACACACACACACACACACACACACACACACACACACACACAAATAAATAAATAAAGAAATAAATTCACAATGCATATATATATATATATATTTAAGTTTATTTCACTTCTAAATATATATATATATATATATATATATATATATATATATATATATATATATGTATATATATTTTAACATCTATGTTTTTAAACCCATATTCATACGTTTGCTCTTTACGCATACTCACATATATAAACACATACTCTGATGGTTATTGACAGAAATATACAAAGATAGATACACACTCACGCAATAAAACACGTACGAACTTATATATATATATATATATATATATATATATATATATGCATATATATATACACACACACACACACATATATATATATACATATATATATATATATAAGTTTAGTGACACAACATCAAGTGAATACTAATTTTAAAAGAAATGGAGACATGTTTATTATAAGTAATAGATAAAATGGATCAAAATAAAGCTGAAATCACCTTACGACCGACACTTTTCAAAAGTAAACATGGCATCACAATGAAAGGAGGGGAAGTAAAATGTATTCGTATAATGGTTAAGTAAAAGCAATACATCACTACACTCCAAATAAAAGTTTTGACTGATAATCCCAATTCACGGTTCCTCAGATTGAACAGGGTATTTAGGGGTCCAGTTTTTCACGCCTCCCTTAGCTAATGGTCTTTCACTGTAGTCTGAGTGATAACAAGTCTTCTCAAGTTTCCAGGACACTTCTCACTATTCTGCCCAATCTCATCAGTGCTGTAGTTTGGATGGTTTCTACACGTCCTCCGAATTCTAACTTTTCCAACTACTTTACCAAGATTTTTAGGATCCTTCTAAGTGCACCTATTACAATTGGTATCAACCTCATCCAAGTATTCCTTATTATCATTTTACTCCTTTGAGAGTTTTTCACGACGGCGTTAGCTGATGGTTTTTCATTGTAGTTTGAGTAATAGCAAGTTTTCTCAAGTCTCCCGGACTCTTCTCACTATTCCCAATAATGCTGTTGTCTGGATGGTCTTTATTCGTCTTCTTATTTCCAAGTCTTCCAGTCCCTTTACCAATATTTTGGTGACTGTACCAAGTGCATCGGTTACAATTGGTATCACTTTCACTTTCATGTTCCATACATTTTTCTTTTGCCTTTTCAGTTCTCAAGCAATGTATATAGGTAACTTATAGCTCTTTTCGCTTTCAATTTTACCCTGTGGTCTGCTGGAACAGAAAAGTCCACTATTCATCAGGTTCCCTTTTTTAGTTGACTATCACTAAGTCTGATCGTTTGGCCGAAATTAAATGATCCATCTATATCTCAAAATCCCAGAGAGATTTGTGCATTTCATTCTCCGGGACGGACTCTTAGTTGTGCATATACCATTTGGTCATATGGTCAAATTTAAACTTCTGGCACAGTTCTTTGTGGATTACCTTCCCCACCAGGTCATGTCTAGTCTACGTTTTTCACTAATTTACTGCATTATGTGATTGGTCGTTTCGTCTCTTTCACCGCATAATCTATATTTTCTACTTTGTCGCGTCTTATCTATTTTTATTTTGACATAGTTGGTCCTTATGGCGTTGTTTCATGCTGCTATTAGAAGAGATTCAATTTGTTTCTTTAGGTTTCCCTTTCTTAGACATGCTCAAGTTTTCTTGCGGGAGATATCGCTTGTTGGTCGCTTGAAATGTTCATAGACTTGTCTTTCTTCCAATTTTGTTTTTTTTTTTAGTTATTTTTGTTCTGTTGGTCCTCGTGTTGTCAGTATTGCTTTTTGTCTTTGTAATCAGTCTTCCTCTGCACTAATTTATGTAGTTTTCGAGTTGTTGTATCGATGCATCGACGCCGTCTTCCATGCTGGCGAGTTTTCTTTCACCTTCTTTTCTTAATACATACAGTCTGTCTACGTCATCTCTGGTATGTAAGGCGATATGCATAGTCCTTAGTTTTCTTGTTCTTTGGTCCATTTGTTGACGTTCTTCCTTCGTTCAAGGATTTTCCCCAGTATCTTCCAAGGAGGACAGTCTATTTTTCTATTCCTTTGATGAGATTCCTGCAATATAATTTGATTTCGAGTAGTTTTCTTGCTTTCCTAAGATACTCTTTTTTATTTTTCATTTTTTATTTTATCTCCATTTTTATTATTAAATAGAGCAATTCTAAATATGAACTATGCTAGCAAAAAATAGCATAGTTCACATTGTCCCAAGTGATCTTATGACCAGCACTGACCAGCGGTGCACGAGTTTCAGCTCTTGCGCGACCACCACCTTCGCTGAATCCCCTTTATAAAAAGACCTTGAGTCAAATCCTGCCTGGTGGGAATCACGGATAAATATCGACTATCCATTTGGATAGTTCATGATAGGCGGAGCCAACCATAACCAAAATAGGCCGAAGTGAAAGATTGATTTTATGGATTTTAGGTAATCCATAAATCCTTGGATGTTGGGATCCAACAGGGCGACTTCTCTAATAAACCTCTTTAGAAAAAAGTTTTAGGTATAAAATTCTGAGAATCTTTTTTGTATATCAACATCAATTTGAAGGTGTTGTCTTTCTAGATATTACCTAGTTTCTCAAATCTTCTTACTTCATCTAATGTGTCTGATATTTTAGTCGTGTAGTGAATATGGTCAAATATTACTACCCCAGTTCTCCTGTCAGGTTTTGTAATTAAACGTCTTTTTTAAATTTCCGAAGTTTGGTTCTTTGATATTGGTTCTTGCACCAAAATGATTAATTGAAAGTAATAGGGGTGTTTATAAAACTATCTACTAATTCATTAAGTTGAGACTTCATACAAAATAAATCTTTAGACGCAGGCAAGTGTTTTTTTAATTATGAATTTAACTTTCGAACTCAGCGGAAGTTTTCACCTTATCACCTTTTATTGATGGAGGATATACAAACATCCAGACTACGGGACAAAATTAATAGATCAGTTTCAGACAAAATATAATTTGATAAATAAAAGACATGTTAGTCTGAATCAAGCTTCAACAACTTTTCTAATTAACATATGTAAATTATTATGAATTTTGGATTAAAATTTGTTCTTGGCAAATATATCACCATTAACCAAATACTTACAGAATCCGAATTTACCGAGTAATTCTAAATCTGATATTATTTAGAATGACACTTTTAGCGTAATCATTAGAAAAGAAGATCTCAGTAATTTTCTTAAGCCCCATTTCTAATTTACACTCAGAACAAACTATAAGTGAACGGTGAGTGAGTTTTTTTTATTAGATTAATTTTCCTGGTTTTAAAAGCAAAAGAATTAAAACTTATATCTAACCTTGTAAAAATAGAGAAAAAGATAAACTTGTCCGACAAATAGAGATCATATATATGTGTGTATGTGTGTATGTGTGCGTGTGCCTCTGTAGTGTGTGTGTGTGTGTGTGTGTGTGTGTGTGCCTGTGTTTTTTTACCCAACCCCTCTGCACGAACAGGATATGACACAGTCAATTTTAAGCGGAGTTCAACATGTTTGAGTTAAGTTTTACTTTTAGACAACTTTCAATCGTAAGGTTAAACAGCCCAGTCTGCCCTACCATTTACCTAAATATTGAAGGAGAAAACGTGGACTTCTTGCGTCCCCAAAGGTATTTGCACTTTGTGAAATACAAACAACCTCGTCCAGGATTTGAACTCTATTGTTCGCTATCATTTTTTTACAAATATAAAATTACACCACGAGCACGCACACACACACACACACACACACACACACACACACACACACACACACACACACACACACACACACACACGTATGTATATATACATATAAATATATATGGAGTGAGAAAGGGTTAGAGGGAAAGACAAATAGACAAAGAAACAGACAGAAATTATTAAATTTGTGGCAACTAATTAAGAAGAATGTGATCACAAACCATATTCGTCTCAAAGAACCACTTTCTTTCACAAGTTTTTGAGACCCAAAATGAAAAAATTAAAAACAGAAAAAAGGAAAAAAAAAGAGAAATAATTCCCTTTTTCGTTGGGTCAAACACTTATCTGCACCTTCTCAAGGAAAGCATTTTTATCACTGATAATAATTTGAATTATAAAACAATCAAGTTTCATTGTTTGTGATGATATTTCTTATTCATTGTCATTATTTTTGCTGCATCGTCTAGAAATTGAAATAATGAATATTACTCTAAAAAACACCCTTGTAGCTAATCAATATTTGATTAATAAGCAATCAGGGTTCCTCCATTACGTTAATATCTACATATCTGTCGTAATTTTTCTAACATTATATGTAAACAGAAAGGATGAAAGCACCTTGGAAAAGTATTTTTCTATCTAATCAATATTTGATTAATAAACAATCAAGACTTGATTTCTTTAATATTCCCATGTTTATAACTCTCATCCTCAAAACATTATCTTGATAGAAAAAGGATGAAAGAAACTATAAACAGCCTTGAAGATAATCAATATATAATAAAAAAAACATCAATTATTTGTAATTTTGTCAAAATTTCCATGTTTATCGCTATTATCTACATGAAAAAAACATTACAATTTGTCCAGAAAAATGCTTTATCTAATGACGATTTGATTAACTATCGAATCATTTTGATGGAAGAATCGTGACAAGAGACACGAAACGTTCATAATATAACAATATAAGAACGTATTATAATTACCGGCTCATCGGCTTAATCGGTAGAGTGTTTGCCAATGACCCGGAAGATGGGGGTTCAATCCCAGGTCGAGTCATACCAAAGATTCAAAAATGGTACTTGACGCGTCATTGCTTAACACTCAGCATCATAAGTTACGTAAAAAAGGTATAGTTGAGCAGTTGAGAATGTACAACAAAATACCATGTGAAGGTTACGCGGAGATATAGTTGAAATGATTAATCACTTAAGTGACTACAGTAAACTGGCACAAAAGGAATACAAGAGTAGGCATGAGTGGGCAGGAAAGGTGATCCACAGAAAATTGTACAAGAAATTAAGATTTGACCATATTTCTAAACAGTATATGCACAAAGCAGAATCTGTCCTAGAAAAGGAGACATATAAAATTTTCTCGGTCATAATACACAAACGGATTCCGACCGGAAGGCCATACACAGATTATTTAACCATCTAGTGGATTTTGCCATGCCAGCAAAACCTAGTGTGAAAATGTAAGGGAAAGTGAAAGAAGGCAAAATACTTGGATCTATCCAGAGTACATGAAGGTAACTGTAATACCAATTGAAGCTGGAACACTTTGAACAGTCCCAAATGGTTTGGAAAAGAGATTGAAAGAATAGGATATCCGAGGAAGAATCGTCACCAGCCAGAGCACTGCACTATAAAGATCGACTAAAATACCCAGAAAAATAAAGGAAACATGAGGAGACTTGCAGTCACTCAGACTTCCTGTTAAAACTGGTGTGAAAAACTCGTGAGAACCGTTCTGGTTGTCCTCATGGTAAAAATGAAGGAAAGCGAAAAAAGTGATGAATACCAATATCTTGCTAGAGAGTTGTAAAACCTATGGAATATGGAACACGAAAGTGAGAGTTATACTAAATATAATTGGTGTGCTCGGTACAGTCAGGAAAGGATTGGTACAAGGACTGGAAGACTTGGAAATAAGGGAATGAATGGAGACCATCTAAACTACAGCAATACTGAGATCGACCAAAATACTAAGAAGTGTCCTGAAGGCTTAAGGAGACTTGATGTCACTCAGACTCCTGTGAAAAACCATCAACTAACGCTGGTGAGAAGAACTCTCAAATGAGTAAAATAACAATAATAATAATCTCGAATATATGACCAAAGGAAAGACCACATTGATCCCAAAAGAACCCTTCAAAGGAACCACCTCAAACGACTATAGATCCATAAAGTGTCTACCTATGATGTGGAAAATACTAACAGCACAAATAAAGGAAGAGATTTACGGCTCACTAACAAGCTGCGGATTGTTCCCAGAGGAATAGAAAGGATGCCGCAAAGGATCCAGAGGCACGGCAGAGTTACTTTACATTGACCAGCACATTTTAAATGAGAGCAAGATCAGACGAAAAAATCTAGCTGTAGCCTGGATTGACTACAAAAAGGCCTATGATATGGTTCTGCAAAGCTTTATAATAAACTGCCTCAAAATATAAGAGGAATAAGCATTCCTGTATTGTTGCTTGCATGCAGTCAGGATTGAACCTTCAACCTCCAGATTTGTCTGCTTTGAAGCTTAGGGAACCAACGCCTATAACCGTTAAGCTATGTGTCCTGCTGGACAGTTCAGAGTGAATTTTTGGGAGTTATTAACTATGAAGTCATAAAATTTATCGAGAAAACCATGAAAACCTGGGGAGTGGAATTGACAGCCGGAAGGAAAATCTTTGCTGAAGAGACGATCTAAAGTGGTATATTCCACGGAAATGCGTTATCACCATTACTATTTGTAATAATGATGATGACACTCAATCATATACCCAGAAAATGCACTGCCGGATAAAAATTTAATAATAATAATAATAATAATAAAAGTAATAAAGTGATACTAATTGTAATTGCTGCGCTCGGTAAACTCACCAAAGGATTAGTACAGTAACATGAAGACTTGGAAGTTAGATGACGAGTAGAGATCATACAAATTACTTCATTGGTGAGATCTACCACAATACTAAGAAGAGTCATGGATACTTGAGATACTTGGTGTCAGTCAGACTCCAGTGAAAGACCACCCGCTAAAGCTGTCAAGAAAAATTTCTCAAAAGAGTATAATAATAATAATAATAATAATAGTAATAATAATAATAATAATAATAATAATAATAATAAACTCCTATGGGACTTTAACATACAAACAGATCACCTAATCCCGGCCAGAAGACCAGACCTTATAATAATTTACAAAAAAAAAGAGAGAATTTGTAAAAATGTCGACTTTGCTGTCAAGGAGGACCACAGAATAAATCTGAAGGAATGAACAAAGAAGGATAAGTACCTCGACCTTGCTAGAGAATTGAAAAAGGTGTGGAACATGAAGGTAAAGATTGTGCCAATTGTGATTGGTGCTTTAGGCACAATAACTAAAGGATTATGAAAAGGCCTGGAGGACTTGGAAGTTGGCGGACGGGTAGAGACTATCCAAACGACAGCATTGCTCAGAACGGCCAGAATCCTGAGACGAGTCCAGAAGATTTGAGGAGACTTGCTGTCACTCAAACTCCAGTGAAAGACCATCAGCTAACTCTGATGTTAAAAACTTTAAAGGAGTAAATAAAATTTCCAATCAATTTGAAGCTTTTCACCTCATTCATTGTCTTTGTACTGTACACGAGACAATATACCTCAGATGTACACTCAATTTGAAGAATCTATGTTCACTCATTGTCTTGCTCCTACGCATTAGCTAATATTACTTTGATGTTCAATCAACTTGAAGAGTTTCTACACATGTTTTACCTTTCTACTATATACTAACCGATATGCCTCCAACTTACAATCAAGTTGAGGCTTTTTTCTTCACTCTTTGTCTTTCTAATATACACTAGCCAATATACATAGGATTTTTAGCGACTTTGAAGCCTTTCTGCTCTCACTTTAATATTATACCATAGTCTAGTCGATATACCACTTATTTACAACTCATATGAAACCTTTCTGCTTACTTTTTGCCTTTATCGAATTCGGTTTAAGTATGATTTACAATCAGTTCAAATCATTTTTTCTTACTTTTTTCAATTGTCCTAGATAGACAAAATGAATAGGATTCACAACTAACTTGAAGCCTGTGGGCTCACTCTTTGGCATGCTTCCATACACCAGCCAATGTACCAAACACTTATAAACAATTTGAAGCCTTTATATTCATTCCTTCATTTGGTCTTATCCACTAGATTATTTGCTAAGGATTTACGCCATTTTTGAAGCCTTTCTGTGACCTCTTTGCTTTTCTCCAATAACACTAGCCAATATGACACGTATTTACAACCACTTTGATGCTTTTCTTCATATTTGCCTTTTTCTTATATACTAAAATATTTTTTTTGGATTTACAATCAATTAGAAGACTTTCTTCTCACTTTTTTACCCTTGTTTCCTTGCACTAGTCGATTAGCTTCGTAGTTACAGTTACATTTACATTTGCAATATACACAAGTCGATACGGCGTGGATTTGCAACGCATAAGATGACTATGCTCACTCATTGCCTTTGTCTTTTAAATTAGACCGTTAGGTTTATAGGCCGCGAGACCGGAGTTCAATTCCAGGCCGAATCGTACAAAAAATTTAAAAAATGGTACTTGATGCTTCTTTGCTTAACACTCAACATTATAAAGTGCTGATCAAAGGTAAGTGTTGAAATTCAGGGGAAGGAGGGGCACTCTCTCCTTCACCTTGGTGTAGTAGCATTTGAAAAGGGAACCTTCGGGTCGTTGTCGACTACGGTCGGCGAACCTTACTTGTATTTATAACCAATTCGAAGCATTTCTCTCAGTATTTGATTTTTCCTATATACTAAATATAACTAGGAATTACTACCTATTGTAAAACGTTCTACTCACTTTTTGCCTTTCTCTGATCCATAAGACGAAATGCCTCGGATTTACAACCAATTTGAAGCCTTTCTTTACCTTTGTCTTATCCACTAACCGGTACACCTCGGATTTACAACCAACTGGAAGACTTTCTGGTAATGCTTACCATTTGTTTTATCCCCTAGACTATATATCTAGGATTTACAACCAGTCTGAAGCTAATCTACACACTCGTGTCATTGATCATATCCCCTTTATGATATATCTAAGATTTTGGAAACATTTCAAGCCCTTCTGCTCACTCTTTTCTTTTGTTCTATTCCCTAGACGATATGCCAAGGATTTATAATCAATTTGAAGCCTTACTGTTCAAGCTTTCCATTTGTCGTATCCAGTAACCGATATTCCAAAGCTTTACAAGCAACTTGAAAACTTTTTGCTCAAATTTTCTGTTGATCTCATTCACTAGCCGATATGAATAGAACTTAGAACCAATTTGAAACCGATCTAATCACTCATGGCATTAGTCCGATCCAATAGACGACATACCTCACATTTTTTAAACTTGTGAAGACTTTCTGCTTATTTTACCTTTCTCTTATCCCCTAACCGATATGTCTTGGATTTACAACTATTTTTAGGCTTTTCTGCTCGCACTTTTCATTTGTTTTATCCACTAGGTGATACACCAAGGATTTAAAACCAATTTGAAACCGATCTACTCACTCGTGACATTGGTCCTATCCACAAGACAATATACCAAGGATTTGCAGCCAATTTAAAGTCTTTAAGCTCACTCTTTTCTTTTCTCCTATCCACTAGACGATATGCCTAAAGTTTATAACCAATTTGAAAACTTTCTGTTCCCTCTTCGCTTTAGTCAACTATTCAAGGATATACCGAGGATTTATAACCAATTTGAAACTTTTCTGTCCATTCTTTACCTATGTTCTGTACAGTAGACTATATTACGAATATTCAGACCCTGGTAAATACGCATGATCATTACATCAGGTTCTTTTGCTATATTTAGTTTTGAAATATGCCTTGAAAACTAAAATTTGATGATATAATGTTTTTAATCTATTTATTGAATATAACGTTTCGCTCATTTCCATGATTCACTAGAAGTGATAATAGTCTAATAAATCATTTCAGTTAAATGTCGTGCACATCGACTAAGATGTACACTTGCTATTCAAATCGGACTGTTTTTGGCGTACTATATTTTTCCTCTTTCATTCTTGACGTTATACGGCATCTGGTGTTGAGGCTCTGTAGTATAGTGGCTCGTACCACGTGACTTCCGGTATCGCGGAAGTATAAAAGACGCCGTGTCTCTTAAGCAAGAGAGACAAAAGCAGAATCAGAGAGACAGCTCTGGAAGGACGTCAGTCAGGAGTAAGACCAACTTCGGACGTAACACCAACAGCGCAAGACTTATAATACTAGTCGGACTGTACCACTTGAGTTGATAAACAATTAACTCTATTTCGCTGTATATATTTCCCTTGCCACGATACAACAGGCTCAATTCCTGAAACTCATCATATAAACTCTGACGAGAAGTGGTAATAATTGTTACGTTCCGACCTACGAGCAAGATAAAACTGTTGAAAAATTACCGATACAAGATTTTGAAGGCATATAAGGGTTTGTAAGCAAATTATATATTATTTTTTATTAATCTTATGTTTTTACGAACAAAGAAAATATGTAAATAAAAGTGACCCCCCGCGGACTAATCAGCATACAACAAAACAATTTGGTTTATTAACCACGTGTGTCGAATAACAAAGAATTAAAATGTTTTAACTTTGTAGGCACCAGTCAATTGTACATCCATGTGTCATGGTCGATTCAAGTCTGTCTTTTTTGTCACGCATATCTCCGTTTTTCCGGTCCCCTCAAATCTCACAATTCACTGTCCCTGGGAGGCAACTCCCTTTTTATCTCTCTAGGGGAATATCTTTGATATTTTTCATTAGGTTTGATCTCTAACAATTAAATAAGAATAGTTACTTGAAACCATATAATTAAGACATATTATAATTTAACAAGTACACTAGAAACCATATAAGACTTCCAAATTCAACAAGAATGTTTGAAATTAACCAACCAGTTGACCCTTCAAACAATCAATCAACCAACCAACTAACCAACCAACCAAGCATGCTCCAAACCAACCAGCAAGCTATCGAACCACCGAACATACGAACTAACAAGCAAACTAGCCAACCAACCAACCAACCAACCAACCAACCAAACAGCCATCGAACCAACCAACCCACCAACCAACAAAATAGCCCATAATCCACCCAGTCAATCAGCCAGCCAGCCAGCCAGCCAACGAACTAACCAACTAACAAGCAAAACAACCTTCGGACCAACGAGCCAGCCAACCAACTAACCAACCAACCAACCAGGCATTAAACCAATAACCCAGCCAGTCAAGTGCATAAACGAACCAACGAGCCAGACAGCCAGCCAGCAAATAAACTAACCAGCCGAAAATCCACCCAACCAACCAATCGACCAACCAACCAACCAAGCTAGCCAGCCAGTCAGCCAGCGAACCCAACAACTAATAAGCAAACCAACTAAAAAACCAACGAACAAAACAACTAGTCACACAGCCAGCCAACTAACCAGTCCAAAATCCACCAAACCAACTAACCAAACAACCAACCAACCAAACAACCAACCAACCAGCTTGCTCTCCACCCAACAAGCCTATAAACCGACAAGCCAACCAACCAACCAACCAACCAAACTACTAACGAACTAAAACTATCCATCCATCCATTTATCGAACCAGCCAACCAAACTAAACAGCCATACAACCAGCCAACCATCAACAAAAACAACCAGTCAGCTATCCAACCTACAACTCAACCAACAAACCAGACCACTAGCTAACCAAATAAACAACCATCCACTCAATAAACTATCCTATAGACTAACAAATCCGTGAACCATCCACCAAGTCTATCAGCCATGCAGCCAACAAACCAAGCAACTAATCTACCAAACCAAACTGCCAGATATCCAACAAACGAAGCAACCAATAAACCAGCCAAATTAACCAAATAACCAGCCAATCAACCAACCAACAATTCGTAAACTATCCACTAAGCCAATTCGTCTTGCAGCCATCCAGACCATTAACAAGCCAACCAACAAACGAACCATCCAACCAATCATCCACCAAACCGACCAGTCAGCTATTCGACCAACCAACTATCCATCAATCCATCCAACCATCCAACGAACGAAAGAACCAACCATCAAAACAACCAACCAACCAACTAACCATCAAACCAACCAACCAACCAACCCTTCATCAAACAAACAAACCAACCAACCAACCAACCAACCAAATAACCAACCCTCCATCAAACAAACCAGCCATCCAACCAAACAACTAACCAACCATCAAACCCTTCATCAAACAAATCATCCAACCAACCAACTATCAAACTATCCATTAAACCAACCAGCTAGCTATACACTCAACCAACCTACCAACCAACCAACCAACCAACCAACCAACCAACCAACCAAATAACCAACCCTCCATCAAACAAACCAGCCATCCAACCAAACAACTAATCAACCATCAAACTCTTCATCAAACAAATCATCCAACCAACCAACTATCAAACTATCCATTAAACCAACCAGCTAGCTATACACTCAACCAACCAACCAACCAACAAGACAATTTTATGTAAGATCATAATTACTTGGCATAAGGGCTAATGTACTATACAGTTCGAAATACAGTCGAGATCCAGTCGTTCATTTTCAGACTAATATGTTTGGGAATGTATGAATCCCTTTATCTTCTTATGCATTAAATAGTATAATTTCTGTACTACAGGGTAGATATGCCACAAAACAAAAGAAACCAGACCATTATTACCCACTGATTCAATAATTTTAATTCCTCCTAAATCTTGTTTTGAAAGAATTTCGAGTTTCTACTTGGGAGGTAGAGTCAAGTTAGAGTTTGCTAGAACCCCTTATCAGCAACGAACCGTGTTCGAGTTGAGATAAAGTCATCATTTAAACGCTGATTTTCAAGACGAGCTGTTGCTTACTCATTTCGGGGGTGCCAATGGTGTAATGGTTATCATCGTAGGAAATGGTCACGGTGACATGAGGTCAAATCCTAGACGAGGTGGATTGTATTTCACATAGCATTAATACTAATAAGGTATGAATCCAGTTGTTCTCCCTCCAGCTATGGATTAATACTAGGGCAAATTGAGTTCTTCAGCCTTGGTTAAACAACCAGTTTAAAAGAAGGAAAACTTTAAATTTAAAACTCCGCTAAAAATTGACCTTGATTCACATTCTACTCTGGGGAGTGGGAGGTAAATGCATACTCATTTGAGGATGCCTTTTTCTACCCTCATTTTTGGCTGCTGACAAACAAACTTAACAAGGAATAAAGTCAATAAAAAGAAAACAATGCCCTACTTGGCGGTAGAAAATATGTTTTACTCTTGGATCGATATTAGAGGTAATATATGTGTGATATACTAACACTACTCAGTGAAAAGAAAGACAAATTAAACTCATTGTACATAAATGAACATTTTTTTAATTTTAAACACATAATACGCATACATATCTAATTAACAAGAAAGAATACAGAAACATGTCCCGACAGCTAGAACTAAATCCATATCATTTCACGAACAAGCAATATATGAAAGGGGTACAAAATAGCAAAAGGCTTAATTGATAAGATATATATGTTGCTTTATTGTATCTTGGCAGGGATCAGAGACAACGTCTCTACCGTTTTAAAAAAGACCGTGAATGGTTTTCTGGTTAAGTCTAGTGACCAACTACAAGGTCCCTTACGAACACAAAAAAAAAAATTATTTAAGGGTGATAATTATTTATTGTGTGCCTATTGCCCGTTTGTCATCATCATCATCATGTCGTGCTGCTAGCACGGATATCCCTGACCCTCTCTCGCCACTTTTCCCTATCGTTCATCACCTCTGGCAGGTCTTCTGGGCTACATCCCGTATCCTCACACAGCTGCTGTATGTATGTTCTAGCTGGTGGTCCTGCTTTTGATCGGCCATATGTGGGGGTCTATAGGAGTACATCACTTATGAGCTCGCCCTTGCTTCTCCAGCAGTGCCCTGCGTGTCTGGTTCGTCTAACTTGGATAGTTTTCATGATGGGAGGCAGGTGGCCGTATAGTTGGTGCTTTGTGGGGTGTTGCCGCCAGAACTTGTTCAATATTGCTCGCAACGTTTTTGTGTAATTGCCGTCCAGCTTCTTCTCGAGCCGTTTTGTCAGCGTCTAGGTGGTGCTTACATACAGCAGTATCGACCAATCATCTGGAAATCAGAGCCCGTTTTTTAATTGTTTCTAAATAAATCTTCAGTAAATTGAACAAAATAATTGATCTATTGGGTAAACAAAATCTATTAATTATATAATTCATGATTTAACTCACTTAATTTTTTGGATTTTAATCCTGTATACATTTTTTAGGCCTATTTTTTAATCTCCTTATCATCCAACTTATGAAAAGTTTACTTTTTTTCTCTGCAAGCTGTCTTGTTTCACATAGCTATTTGAACAATTTTTGTTTTCAAGGACAACTGTTAATGTATACCACTGGAAGCTATAAACCATCTTTATTCAAAAATTATTTTTAAATATATATATATATATATATATATATATATGTATATATATATATATATATATATATATACACACACACATACACACACACACACACACACATATATATATATGCTATCTTTAACAGGAAAATTAAAGCCACATATTACTGCTAATACTTTAACAATTTTGCGATCGTCAAGC
>CAUZXS010005085.1:302779-312779 GCA_963585895.1 Sepioteuthis lessoniana | reverse complement strand
TCATTTTGTATTCATGATTTTTTGCGCACAGTTAAATAGTTTCAAGTATTGCTATATAACATTAACAATTCAATTTACAATGAATCATTTGTTTTCACACAAGAGTAATTCTATTTGGCCCATAGAGGGAATTATAACAGGTTCTGCCACTCCAGGCAATGTGAACCTAAGAGTAATGATAATCAGAGTCTACTCCACATTCCCCAAATCCCCAAGACAGAAGCCTCACCATCAGATGCAATTCTGTGTCATAACCAGTTAACTAGTTCTATTTGGTTCATAAATAAGAGCATAAAATTTACTACTTCTATAGTCAGAGTAGACCTGGGAATGATGACAAGGAAAAAGGTACTCAGCATTCTCTAGATCTTCTGTATTGAAATCTCACCATTTGATAGTTTAGGATCATAACCAGGAAAATCGTTGTTGTTGGGAGTAGGGTCTTACCCTTGTGCTCGAAGCTGGGATCGAAAACCCAGCTGAATTTTACGCCGCCAGATTCTACCGTACAGCCACTAGGACTCTCAGCGTAAGTGAAAAGATTTTAAATGCATATGTATCATATTTTTGTTTTGTTTACATATATACGCTTAACGGCAACAGAGAGCTCAATTTATACGAACAGCTTTGCGTTACGCGAGTGCCAACCGTTAATTGCTTCGCTAGAGAGCTCAAACAACCGGGGGAGCATATATATATATATATATATATATATATATATATATATATATCATACATACGGATAGATGGATAGAGAGAGAGAGAGAGAGGGGGGACTGACAGAAAGAGAGGAAGGGAGAAAGGGTGGGAGAGAGAGAGAGAAATTAAAAGACAGATAGATATGAGGAGACTGATTTATCGGTTGATAGATCAGAACAGATTAAGAAGATAGATAGATAGATAGATAGATAGATAGATAGAAATGAAAAACTGAATTATATATGAACAGGATTAGATAGATAGATAGATAGATAGATAGATAGATAGTCCAACGCCTGGATTAAATATTCGGGGAATTTTGTTGGATGCTTTGAAAAATATCATTCGAGAATCCTGATTTTTATTTGAACACGATAATGCAAGTAATATATAAGTAAGTAAAGTTAGCGACCGTTATCGAGGGCGACCCAAAAGTTCCCTTTTTATTAGCTACTACACCAAAGTGTAGGGAAGGGCTCTACTACTTTCTCTGAATTGCTCCAATTTACCCTTGATTCCTATCGTATAACGTTAAGTGTTGAGCAAAGACGCATCGAGTATCATTTTTTGAGTAATTGGTATGACTCGACCTCTGATGGAACACTGACTCTCTTTTTTCTCTCCCTCTTTCACTACCTCTGTCAGTCTGTCTGTCTATCTATCTCTCTATTTATCTCTCTCTCTCTCTCTCTCTCTCTCTCTCTCTCTCTCTCTCTCTCTCTTAAGATATAGCTTCTGTTTCCTGAACTTTAGAGTTCTTGTCTTTTACACAAACGCACACACACATATATATGTACTCACGACGTCTTTTTGTCTCAAGAAAAGTTTGATTTTCTGTCCCAGCAGCTCCTACCATTTAGCTACAAAGAAATCTCATTCAACTAACAGTCCCAAACTTACCTAATGCTTTAGTTTCCATTTTTTCTGATGGTGTGTTGGTTGGTTTGTTTTACGGCGGATCAACCCTTGTCGGGTCTTTTAATGCCGAATTACGTGGTGCTTTCAATAAGTTTCCAGACTTTTTTTTATACAATTTAAAATTCTTGGAGACTCTTGAAAGTATGCTATTGCTATACATCTTATGAGATGACTGACCAATTTTTATGATTTCAAGTTTAGATGAACAACTACAGCAGCAATTGGAATACACCCTCCTAAAACTTGATTCACAGCTGGTGAATTTCAAAAATGCAATCTGGACGTGAAGACACTTTAGAAGAACGATATGCAATAAATTCGGTTTTAAACTTGGAAAAAAAGCCAGAGAAACGTATGGAAATTTACTAAGTTTTTTGGTCAGATGTGGCACAAGGCCATATGAAAGGGGCACCCAATGAGACTCGAACTCACTCGTGTAGGTTTGCTAGTCGAGCTTGCTAACCATTACACCACCAGAGGCGCCTTAGCCAGAGAAACGTATGGAATGCTTCAGACTGCTTTTGGAGCATCTTGCATGAATCGAGCATCAGTTTTTGAGTGGCATAAGAGATTCAAGGAAGGCAGGGAATCTGCGAGGGAGGATGAGAGGTGTGGGAGGAGTAAGGAAGTCAATATACCAGAGTTGATTTGTCAAAGGGTTAGGGTTAGGGTTACTATGTTGAGGTTTTAACGGAGTTCAGCCAGAGATTCCTTGGGAAGAGGCCACCACTCTTCAAATCAGGTCAGTGGCATTTCCACCCGGACAATACACCAGTCCACAACTCCATCCTTGTGACAGACTATTTTACCAAGATGAGCATCAAGACAGTTCCTCACCGTCCCTATAGTCCAGACCTTGCTCCCTGTGACTTTTGGTTATTCCGTAAGCTGAGAGGGTGTCGTTATGAGACAACTGAGGAGATGAAAGAGGCTGCGACGAAGGTCATTGACACGCTCACACGAGGACTTCCATGGGGCCTTGAAGAAGTTGGAACGGTACAACAAGGGCATTGCAGCCGGAGGAGATTACTTTGAAAAAAGTCTGGAAACTTATTTAATATATATATATATATATATATATATATATAATAAGTTTATATATATATATATATATATATATATATATATATATATATATATATATATATATATGTCTTTTATCTTATAAAGTTTTCACCTTTCTTATAATGAACACAGCACAGTTCTATTAAATTGACCGTTCTCCTATCTGCTTCGATTAGTTTTGCACCTATTCGTGAGACTCACACAAGTGGTTGTTTTTACCCGTCATCAAAACAAAATATAGAATCATTTTTAAACTACACATCACATGCCCTGAGCTATTAAGCGAAAAATTTCGCTGTGTTTTACTTTGCTTGAAAGATTATTATTAGTAATTATGTTTTATTTCTTTTTTGTTGAGTTAAGATGTTTTTGACATCGATTTTTCTAAGATCCACCTGTTTCTTTTCTGTCGAACACAGTCATGACCAATTTGATGTCCAATATAAACCTTCAATAAATTTCATAAAAAAATAGCGGTTCTAGTTTTGAGATGATTTTATTGATTCTACTGATATAAACACCTTTGAAAACATTGTCAAATCATTATTTTATCATCTCCTCTTCGGCGGGTCGAGTAGTATGCGACATATGGTTGGTTTAACGTAAAGGTCCATAGAGCTAAGTTACACAGATATCAGACTACTCCAGCATTCCCATGTTATAATGAAACATTGCTGTTGCAAAATCAGAATCTCCAGGACCAAGTTTGCTTTCGTTTCGTACTGTGTCTTCTCCAACCCAAGTTGAGGAAAATTGACATCTAAAAGGTTGTGAAATCGTGGTATATTTATTTAATAGCTTTCATTTAGTTTAATCTGGCTAATCAATCTGTCTAATTTATTATTATTATTTACTCATTAGAGTTTTTCTCATCAGCGTTAGCTGATGGTTTTTCACTCGAGTCTAAGTGACAGCAAGTCTCCTCAAGTCTCCAGGACTCTTCTCAGTATTCTGGTCGTTCTCAATAATGTAGTAGTTTGGACGGTCTCCACTCATCCGCCAACTTCCATGTCTTCCAATCCCTTTAATAATCTAGTTACCGTTCCAAACGCACCAATCACAATTGGTACAATCGTCACTTTCATGTTCCACAGCTTTTTCAATTCTCTAGTAAGGTTGAGTTACTTATCATTCTTTTCACATTCTTTCAGTTTTATTCTGTGGTCAGCTGGGACAGCAATGTCCACAATTTTGCAAATTCTCTTTTTTTTTTGTTAATTATTATAAGGTCTGGTCGTGTGGCTGAAATTAGGTGATCCGTGTGTATCTCAAAGTCCCATAGGAGTTTATGTGTGTTATTTTCTTGGACAGGTGCTGGGTTGTGCATATACCATTTGTTAGTGTGGTCAAATTTAAATTTCTCGCACATTTCCCAGTGGATCACCTTGCCTACTGAGTCGTGTCTCGCCTTATACTCCCTCTGTGCTAATTTGCTGCATTCGCTTATTATGTGATTGATCGTTTCGTCTCTGTCACCGCATAATCTACATTTGCTATTCTGTTGAGTCTTGTCTATTCTCGCTTTGATATGATTGGTTTGTCCTGTGCTGCTACTAGGAGAGATTCCGTTTCTCTTTTATGGTTACCTTTTCTTAGCCAGGTCCAGGTTTTCTGATGTGAGATGTTGATTATTAGTCGTTTAAAGCGGACATTATTATTATTATTATTATTATTATTATTATTATTATTATTATTATTATTATTATTATTATTCTACTTCTAGCAAGATTTTCACACCAGTGATTGCTGATATTCTTTCACAGGATTCTTAGTGATTGCAAGTCTCCTCTGGTCGCTCGGACTATCCTCAGTATTCTGGCCGATCTCAACAATGCAGAAGTCTGGATGGTATTGATTTGTCCTCCGATTTCCGAATCTTCCAGCCCTTTTTCCTAGCCTTTGGAGACCGTTCCGAGTACATCACTTACAACTGGTATCACTGTCACAGACATGTTCCACTGCTTGCTTTGTTCTATGCCAAGGTACAAGTATATGTAGATCTTTCGACTTCTTTTCCTTTTCATTCTGTGGTTTATTGGGACGACAAAGTCCAATATATGGCGAGTTTCCCTCCACACACTAAAAAAAATATCACTAGGTCTGGTTTTCTGGTCTATATTAGGGGATGTGCTTGTATCACAAAATTCCAGAGAATTTTATGCGTTTCATTCTCCTGAACGATTCTGTGTTGTGCAAGTACCGTTTGGTAGTACTGTCAAATTTCAATTTCCTGCAAATTTTACTCGTGGATCACCTTTCCCATCCAGTAGTGTCTAATCTTTTTACTCACGTTACGCTAATTTACTACATTCTTTTATTTGATTAATTGTTTCGCCTCTTTCATGACGTAATCTTCACTTGTTATTTTGTTGCATATTCTCTATTTTTGCTTTAACCTCATCATCATATCACGCTAGTAGCACGGATATCCCTGACCCTCTCTCGCCACTCCTCCCTATCATTCATCGCCCTAGGTAGGTCTTCAGGACAACATCCTGTATCCTCACATAGCTGCTGAATGTACGTTCGAGCTGGTCGTCCTGCTTTTGCGCGGCCATGTGTGGGGATCCATAAGAGTACATCTCTTATGAGTTCATCTCTGCTTCTCCAGCAGTGTCCTGCACGTCTGGTTCGTCTAACTTGAATAGTTTTCGTGATAGGGGGCAGGTTGCCGTACAGTTGGTGTCTTGTGGGGTGTTGCTGCCAGGACTTGTTCAGGATTGCACGCAGCATTCTTGTGTAATTGCCATCTAGCTTCTTCTCCAGCCGTTTTGTTAGCGTCCATGTAGTGCATCCATATAGCAGTATCGATGTGACCGCTGCCTGGAAGAAACTGCGTTTCATTTTATCGGTTAGGTCTGATTTCCAAGTCCTTATGGCGTTGTTTCGTGCTGCTGTTAAAAGAGATTCGGTTGTTATTATTATTATTATTTTGAGTTTTTCACACCAGTTTTAACTGGCGAATTTTCACTGGAGTCCGTGTAAAAGCAAAACTCCTCAGGTCTTCAGAAGTCTTCTAAATATTCAAGCTGATCTTACTGATACTGTGGTCTAGATAGATTCGCTTCTTCTTTTGATTTCTTCATCATTTTTTTTTTTTTGCTGATTCTTGGCGACCGTTGTATGATTGATATCCCTGTCACCCTCATATTCCACAGTTTATTTTAGGTCTCTGACCAGATCTAAGTATTTGATCATATTTTTGCTTTTTTTCATTTTAATACTGTGGTTAATTAACGCTAGATCTGGTCTTCTGGCCAGGATTAAGTGATCCGTTTCTACCTCAAAATTCTCTTGAATTTGTGGGTCTCATTTTAAAGATTAAGATGAAAATTCATTTGTCTGAATTTCGGAAATGAAGCTTGATAATTGTTATCATTTAGAGTATTAGGAATATTGCCTTCATCTTCATATTTATATTCACAAGGTTCTGGCTGGTGCGTCATTCGGGCTTCTTCAGGTGTTTCATGTCGAACTCAGGAGCTGATACATAACTCATATGGCATTTTTTTCGAAGTAAAAAAAATGCTATTTGCGTTAAGGTAAAAAATTGTGTATTATAATTTCGAGGAATATCTCATGGGTTGATGGAGACATGGAGTTTATAAATTCAGAAAATTTACTCTGAATAGTCCAGTAGGACACAAGGCGCACCAGATATAGGCGTTCGGTTGAAGAGTGTTTCAAAGCGAAATTATCAGCAGGTTCAATCCCAAATACAGGTAAATAACATATAATAGTTACTATAACTCATGGTTTGACTGAATTAGAACACCTGAAGAAGGCTGTGAGACACATTGGTCGAAATGTTGTGAATATAACAATGAAGACAATAGTCCGAATGCTCTTAGTGATTACTGTCAAAATTTAGTTTTTTGTACAGTTCTCCGTGGATAAATGTTCCACCGAGTCATAGCTGCATTCGCTTATTATGTGATTAACTGTTTCAGCTGAATCACGATATAACTTTCAATTGCTGTTCTTTGCATTATCGATTTTTACTTTGACATTACAGGTATTATGGTATTATTTTACGCTGTTATTAAAAGAGATTCAGTTTCTCTGGCGAAGTTTCTTTTTCTCGGCTATGTCCAAGCCATCTCGTGTAAAATTTCCTTTCAGCCCAGTCGGCTGGGGATGTAAATACACCGACTGCATCTCTGCATAGCGTTAAGACGACCTCCACACTAACGAGTCTCCAGGATATGACACTAAACAATCTGATGGTGAGGTTCCAGTCTTAAGGCTTTGAGGAATGTAGAGTACCTCTTCACAACCATTGCTCCAAGCTCCACTCTGGTCCGGAGTTGTAGTTCCTGATAGGGTCCTATCTATGGGTCAAATAGAACTGTTTGATATTTAATAGAATTGTTAGAGATACATTGCAATACTAGCGACTATCTAACAGCGCGCAAAAGAATAGGCTTAGGCTTGTTTAAAAATGTTATCGACAGAATGTTTTTAGAAATCATGCATATCATATATATTAAGAAGATTTGGCATTAAATAACTTAACATGGTTGATAGGCCATTAAAAACTAAACCAAAACAAGCCAAAAATGTCTTTGTTACTTGAAGTTTCATATTGCACACTTTTTTTTAAAAAGAAAGGCATTTATTTCTAATGACTAATCTCGAAAAAATCTTTGTGTTGCAAATATAGATCCGCCAGTTTTAAAGGAAAAAAAAGATTCAAGCAGCACCATGTGCATAGGTCCAAGCCAGAATCATTCATAATCGTACCTAAAGAAATTATATTAAGATAAATGATATTAGATAAATGATATTAGATAAAATAAGTGATATTAGATAGGTGATATCTGATAAATGGAACAACAATGTCACTCGGTTAATGTTGTGGCCCCGGAAAGGGTCACTAATGAAAACGCAAACACGGATATTAGATAACAGTTTATATTACATAAGAAAGATAGAGTTACATAGAAAAGGTAAGAAGTCTCGTAATGTTCGGATAACACCGATATTGAGCTGCGGTATTTGATGTCCGCCCCACCCAACGGGCATGTGTGGCACAAAGCCTTTTTTTGGTGGGTCCGGGCGCAGGGCCGGAGTCCACACGCGCCCGGGATTTCCCAAAAACGCTTACGGCCCCGTCGGCATTCTCCTTATTAGGGGCACCTAAGGCGCCGGGCGATACCCCACCCAAAGGGGGTAAAAGTCTGGGGGAAAATCCCCCTGAGACCGAAGGAAATATCCAGGTACCGAGACACACTCGGCCAGATCCGTGCCGCAGATAACACGGCCGGTCGAAGTGCTACCCGGCACATGGAGAGGTGCAGAACGAGATTGATCTGCCTCTCTCGCAGCGAAATCTCTCAGTACTATAACGGTGAGAAGAGTCCATCATGGTAAGATGGGTAAGGCTCCCACAACATTTAAGCTCTCTTGTACCTCACAGGTGATACTTTAAAATGTGGAAGATTTTTCTATCTCACGCCGCACTAATTATAGTAAACATCATGAAAAGACAATTATCAAATATTTTCATTGGTCATGGCGTTTGAAAAAAAAATTGAAAATATTAGACTGAAAAATTTATTAAACCTCATTTTTCAATTGTATTTTGTAGCAAGATTTTATTTTTTATTTTTTATTATTTATGTATCTAAATGTTCAACCTCCAGCTAGGAAAGTTCACATTAATTTTGTTCTCAATCTCTTGGGAAAGGCATCAATCCTCAACTCCTCCCATTAATGGGTAAATAGGGAAGTTAAAACTATTTAGCTTCGTAAATGACAATCCATTATGGGCTTTCAATAATATAACATGTCAGGTATCGTCAATTGCTGATGGTACCATGCAACACAGTGCATCCTATCGTATGTTATTCGTGGAAGAAGTAGAAAGTTACTAAGCACCTCCCCCCAATTAAATTGCTTCCAGTTGGTGGGGATTAGAATACAGTGACTGTATTCCTAGCGTAGAGGTAAGACTCTGCAAAAAAGTGAGTTTTCTCTGTATGACATTAAACCACACCCGGTGGTCAGGTTCTAGTTCTAGAAGTCTAGTAGTTTGGAATCATTTCTTTATTACCATTACTCCCATGTCCACTCCAATAGGGAAGTTAAAACTCTTTAGCCTCGTAAATGACAATCCATTATGAGCTTTCAATAATATACCAACTAAACAGCTTTACTTTGAGAGATAACATGACAGAGAATAGCTTATTCCAGCCCTTGATAATATATTATGATAAGGGACACACGCAATTTTACTATACAGCATTGATAGTTCAGTCAGATAAAAAAGCATTAGATAAAAATGTATTCAAATGAAAACAATTCATGTTTATATATATATATATATATATATATATATAAAGTTTTTGGATTGTAGTTTGGGGTCAACTGATTGAAAGCGTGACTTAAGTGTAGTTATTAATATATATATATATATATATATATATATATATATATATAGGGTGACCCCCCAAAACAGAACCCATAAACTTTTTTTATTACTTCTACAAAAATAAAGCAAAATAATTCTAATTCTTTTCCTTGGTAGACCAAGACATGTTGGTGAATACTATGGTCCCAATACTTTATGTACAGAATCTACTTCATATCCTGAAAAAAAAAGAAGAAAAGTCTAGAATTAAATTTATGAATTTCAGTCAAAAATATATGGGTTCTGTTTTTTTTTTGGTGGGGTCACCCTGTACATATATATATATATGTATATATATAATTTCATCCACAGACAGACTATTTCGTTGTATCCAAACTGATCAGTGTGGCTAGATACATACATGAGATGCTTCAAGCTGGGATCGAAACCCGGCTAACTTTACGTCTGCCTGATAACATACCTCACAGTCATCGTCAGTCTTAGTGTAAGTGAAGGAATTTTAACGCATATGCATTAATTTTCCTTAGTTGCATTTATGCTAAAGGCTACCAGAATGTTCAATTCGAATTATATATATGTACCGACCCATTCGTACGAAGAGGATGTGATTCAATGTCAATTGTAAGCAGAATTTTACAGTTTTGAATTCGGTTTCTTTTTCCTCGACTGGATGCCATAACAAGATAAAAAAGCCCATCGCTATATGGAGAATAATAGGATTCATAACATTTCTCGAGGGTATTAGTGCTGTGTGAAATGCAAACAGTGTCGTCTAGGGTTTGTATTCGTGTCGCCGTGTCTATCCCCTACAACGGTATAAATTACACCATGAACGCCTTCATATATATATATATATATATATATATATATATACCTTAAAGAAAAAATAAAACCGGTCACATTAGGATTATACATTTGTTTCCATCCTGTTATGGGTATTGATAT
>CAUZXS010005085.1:262779-300279 GCA_963585895.1 Sepioteuthis lessoniana | reverse complement strand
TCATTACTTAGATTTTTTTTTATTTCCTTTAAACTGTTTTATGTGCATTTATTCAGATATTTATTTCCATACACTCGTGAATATTGTTGAAGTTTTTATACAATAAAATGTAGATGCAAAAAAATGAACAATGATTTGCAAGACATTTCCAAAGAGACTGACAGTATATTAGAACACTGGCCAACAACAACAAGAAAAAAAACTTTAAAATGGTGTTGGGGTACCAAGCATCTTTTTTAGCTAACCTGAGGATGTTAAATTTGGTAAAAAAAAACCTGACTTTTTCTTGATTAGCCACCGTTTTTGCTGTACAGAAGTGCCTCATTTTCAGAAAAAAAAAAAAAGATTTTTTAAAAATTTGTTTTCCGTATATATAGACCAATGGCGTTATTTCTCAAAGAAAAATCGTAGAAACCCCTTAATTCGTATTTAAGCAGACAAACATTGGTCTACTTATTAAGAAATACACTTTTTGCCATAATAATCAAACCTTAAGTCTTTAAAAAAATACACGATTGAATGTACCAACAAGTATTTTCATCAGATCATTTTATAAACTAATAGAAGAATTAAAACCTTCGAGAACATAAGAATTATGGTAAACATTTTCTCTTTCTTAATTGTCTGTCATATTCAATGTCATTTTGATACTCCAGCAGTAGTCAGCCATCATTCGTTTGTCCCACCGTTCCTGGTAGCGCTCTTCCATTGTTTTCAAATCCTGATGGAATCGTTTTCGTTGCTATCACTCACATCGCTGCAATTATCCGGAAATTTATTTAGATAGCAATGTAAAAATTGAATCTTGACACTCATATTAGCGCCTATATCCCGTAGACTTTTGAACTGCTTTTCCACGAACTCTGTCGTTTTCACACCACATCAACAAGCGATGTTCAAGCACGTAATTCCAATTAAGAAATTCATCATTAATAAGTTTCCAGATGTTAGGCTGAAACCATTTTTATGATGTTCATGAAATAGGTATGAGCAATTGGGATGTATTTTATTGGAGTTTCTTTCCAACTGTAAAAACAAAATCTCTCAATGAGCTTGGTTTCCTTCCAAAGTGAAGGGAAAAAAGTGATGGGACAAATTTATGAATAGATTTATAAATATCACACTTGGTTAGGCAACTAGTCTAGGAGAAGGAAAAATCTGAATTCAAACCTGTTAAACTCCGCTTAAAAATTGACCTTGTGTCATATCCTGCGCGAGCGGAGGTGTTGGTAAATAGGATAACACGTGAAGCACTTGCAGTTGCTAAAACCTATATGTACATTCGGAACCCTTGTTATAACATGATGATTGACAAACACGCCCATTAGATCATTGCTAATAAGTTGAATTTGATTCTCCCCGAGATCATTAGTCTCTCGGTGAGAATCAAGATTCAATTTACTGGCAAAGATTTACAGGGTGTGTTTGTTAAACATCATCTTATAACAGGTGTTTCAAATATACATATGCTATTTACCAACCCCACCACTCGGGCACGATATGGCACAAGGTCACTTTTTAAACGGAGTTTAACAGGTTTGAATTCAGAGTTTTCCTTCTCCTAGACTAGTTGCCTCACCAAGGCTGAAAAACCCAGTCTGTCATACTATTTACCCATAGCTGGAGGGGGAATAATTGAATTCATACCTGTCCCAAGGGTATTAGTGCTATGTGAAATGCAATGAGTCTTGCCCAGGATTTGAACTCGTGTCACCGTGTTCATTTCCTATGACGATAATCATTACACCACGGGCACTTCAAATATACATATAGGCTTTATTGTGATGGGTGTAAATTTACCTCAAAATAAACTAAGAATTGTTGATATCTATCAAATATCCAGCGTGTTTAAAAAGTATGGAAGCTGAATTTGTAGTTACCAAAATAGAAATGATCAATGAATGAAACTTTTTTTCTTCAAAATAGTTCCTCGTCATTTAACACACTTATTCTAGTTAGTTTTCCATTGGTCACTGAATATACGATCTCATCTTTTCATATGTTGTGAAAGAGAACTGTCGTATTCATTTCACTGTTACCCTTTTCTTTATTTTAGATGAAGTTTCCGTTTAGGAAACACAAAAAGTCGCAGGAATCTACGTCTGGTGAATATGTTAAGTCTTGTATATTTACTATCCTGTGCTTCACTAAAAATTTCCGGTTTACAAAATATTAAGGATTGATCCAGAAACTGATTCGTCAAAACAAAATAAAGCTTCTCTTCGTCACTATTTAGTTTACGTAAAGATGCTCAGCTATTCACATTTCTAAAATTTTACATTTTGATTTTTGAAATAAGCAAAAATCAGTTTCGATACTTTATCATCACATTTCATAAGTGACTGCGTAACAAAATTGTTTCATATGTTAACCTGCATTTAGCGAATTGCAATCGCACTGAGTGTCACTCTATAATAGAAGTCTTTTTTTTTATCAAGTTTAGTTTTTGACAAAAGTACATGACAACAATAGTCGGGTTTAAACTAAGCTCTTTAACTTTCTAAAAAAATGTACAAATTTATCTAGACCTGCATAGGAAAAGTGGTTGATCTGGAAACAAATATTAGCGTATCAAATTCCTTTCTCACTAGATGCCCCAATATGCCTCAATAACCAGGTTAGATTGATGTTTTCTATGATGTATTACATCGTATGTATGGAGGTGCCCGTGGTGTAATGGTTATCGTCGTAGGAAATGGACACGGCGACTCGAGTTCAAATCCTGGACGAGACTGATCGCATTTTCACATAGCACCAATACCCTTGGGAAAGGTATGAATCCAATTATTCTCCCTCCGGCTATGTGTAAATAGTAGGACAGACTGTGTTCTTCAGCCTTGGTGAGCAAACTAGTCTAGGAGAAAGAAAACTCTGAATTCCAACCTGTTAAACTCCGCTTAAAAATTGACCTTGTGTCATATCCTGCCCGAGCGGAGGGGTTGGTAAATAGGATTAGATCGTCTGTATGCAATAGAGTGCGATTATGATTTATTGATGGTACCCATTTCCTTTTCAAATAATATTGTTGCTATATTGTTGTTACAAAGTAAAAGCAACAAGAAACAATACCTGACTATATCCGACTGAGCGGCGCTTATTAAATGTCTTCACACGTCCATATTTATCTTTTGCATAAAATATTTTCAACTATCATAAGATATAACCAAAATCGGTATTAAGCAGTAAGTAAGTAAAGTTGGTGACCGTAGTCGAGTTTGACCCGAAGGCTCCCTTTTCAATAGCTACTACACTGAGGTGTAGTGAAGGGCGCTACTCCTTTCCTTGGATTGCTCCACTTTACCCTTGATACATACCTTATATTGCTGAGTGTTAAGCAAGGTGGTATCGAGTACCGTTTTTAAAGTCTTTGGTATGACGTTACCCAGTATTGAACCCAGCTCTCCGGGATCATTGGCGAACACCCTACCAAGTAGTAACTCTCCCTTAATTCTTTGTGAGGAAAAACTAAGCTTACATCAATAGCGGTTTATTGCTTTTATTCGTAAATATACAAAAAGAATGACCACACTTAATATCTCTGTCATTTTCATTCATAACAAAGGCTTTGGGAGTATGAATTTACCCAACCCCTCCGCCACAGTTAGGATCCGGTGCAAAGTTATTCTTTAAACCGGAGTACAGGGGGTTTGAATATACTTTTATGGAAAGGTATGAATCCATTTAGTCTCCCTCCAGTTATGGGTAAATAGTAGGGCAGACTAGGTTCTTTAACGTTTGTTAGGAAAATAGTTTAGAAATAAATATCTGTTAAACTCCGCAAAAAAATTGACCTTGTGTCACATCATATCCGTGCGAGGTGGGGTTGGTAAATACATATAGCAGGTTTGAATTTAGTTGTTGTTTTTTTTCTCTTAGACTGGTTGCATTCACAAAGCTGAAGAAGCCAGTTATTTTACACAAAGCTGGGGCGAGAAAAATGGATTCATACCCTTCCCAGAGTTATTAGCGCAGAGTGAAACTCAAATCGCTTCGTCAGGATTTGAACTCAGGCCCCTAAAACACTTTGATGACGTCTTAAAACTCATTCTGGTAACTTTAGTGATAACACTGTATCTGCTCATACCGAATATTTAGACATCAAAAGAAAACTTTTTTTAATTTACGTGACTTTCCTGGAACCGTCTGATCTTTAATGGTAGTCATGATTGTGCTATTTCAATACCAAACGGTACTGTCATCATCCCTGAGTTGCATTTATCGAATCTTAATCTCCAGATATGACTTCGGTTCTTTTTTTTCTAGAGATTTGTTTAGTCTTGAATGATAACGTCAATCATTATAATTTGTACACATGAAGCTTTCATACCAGTAATGCACGGTGTCTTTCCCTCCCAAAAAACGATCACGTGAAATACTTAGTCTTCTGGATGACAAATAGGTTTTATTTAAGAGAAGGGCTATTTAATATAGAAGCAAATTGAAGTTTAGTTTTCATGTGTTTTTGTATTAGAGAAGATTAAATTTGAATTTTTGAAAACTGGATAAATTTGGTCAGCAGGAATACTTATAATGTAGTTTTCGATATTTTTAGCTGATTCACACACACACACACACACACACACACACACACACACACACACACACACACACACACACACACACACGAGCGCATATATATATATATATATATACATATGATAGGTGAGTTTGCAAAGTATCGGTGCTAGTGCTTCAAACGATTTATTTCAATTCCAAACAAATATAGTTTTCCCTTTAATCAATCCCCTTCGATTCTAATGCACTGTCCCATACTTTTCTGTCATACTTTTGTGTGCTGCTGGAAGAATTCTCCTGGGATGCCCCTCAATTCAGTCGTTCCGGTGACCTTGATAGCCTCAACGCCTTCAAAACTGGTCTTCTTAGGGATCCCCTTAATACTTTTGAATACTGGGAAAAGAAAAGAATTCACACGGGGTAAGATATGGTGAATAGGAAGGATGTTTTAACACGTAGATGTTCCTCTCTGCCAGGAATCACTGGATACTTCCGGCGTTATGAACGGGTTAATTACGGAGGTAAAGCGACCCTAATCTGTCCTGCCACAACTCTCATCACTTCACGTGCACAAGCTAAAGCATATGCAGCAGAATCTCCTGATTGACTTGCTGATTGATCGTCAGGTCTAGTTGCAAGAACTTACTATGGACGATGCCCCTCTCATCGAAGAACGTGATCAATATGAATTTAACTCTACGAAACAAGTCTTGTTCTGTTTAAAGACGCTCGATAAAGTCCTGAAACACCTGCATACAACGCTCCTTTTGACCATCTTTTCAGCTGTTCTGGCAACAATTTTGCAGAGACACTCCACATACCTAAATCTTCATTGATAATCGTCCAAACATTGTCCCTTTTCATATTCAGCAGACTTACGAACTTTCTAACAGTCTACCGAGAGATCACCTCATCAACTGCTATGTAAAGAGGGTAACCTTTACATTGACCGCTGTACTGCTAATTGAAGGCCTGCCGCTCCTGGAGTAAGCTGACTAAATATCATTGATGTCACCTGTGTTCCGGTTTGAATTGGTTCGGTGCCTTAAACGGTGTTTAAACCCTTATAAGGTTATAAGGGTTAATGACGAAATTACAATAATGATTATTCATATTTCTAATGTTCAAATGCAATTATTTATCATTATACTTTTTTGTAAGTAGTAGTAGTAGTAATCTCTTCTTTGAAAATAGTTTTATGGTTTCAAATATTCGTATCTAAATCAAATGATTTTCCCTCAGATAAATGGCTTCAAATGTCCCTATGTAAAACTGATAATTCATGCATAACTAAATGATTTAAAGAGATTATTTTTATTTAATAATGATTATTTGTTTGCACACAGTTATATGATTTCAGTGATTCCTATCTAATAGTAAAATCATTCCAACAGATGTGTTTGATACATAGATTCGATCTTATCAGGTACTAGAACTACAGCTCAGGGTTGATCTGGAGTAATAGCAATGAAGGACACCTACTTTGTCAGAATCTTACACTTCTGCTGAGAATGGAGTTGGCATATTCAATACCACGCGTATAAGATATAACTATGCCCTGAACTGAAATATTTTCGTATCTTCAATTTTGTTGATTCAACACAATGATTCTGTCGTGTTTTTTGGTCTTTCTAAAGAGTACGTTTCATCCGGTTATTATGAGGACCATATCATAGATTCATTTGGAGGGAATGAAATCCTAGTAACAACCCTGTTTCCTTGGATTGATGCAATGAGCTTAAAGTCTCACAAAAATGTGGGTGCTAGTTTTCAATATAAGTGAACATTTTCTGAGACTCCAGGAAATTTTACCGTTAGGTTCTGTGCCTCTTCAGAACTACTCTGTCAAGTTTCGATGTATTTTATGCATTCATCTCACATATTCACCTTTCGTGTGCGATGTCTTGTAGTAAGTAGTTATTTTCTTTTTGCCATTGTTAAGATATTGAAGATATCAAAAGATTTTTATGGAAAGGTGGAGAAAAACGAAAAAATTTGGAAAAAAAGTGTAGTATAAAAAGCAGCGGAAAAAAAATAATGAATACAAAAACTTTAAAGATGAGAAAAAGTGAAAATAAAAAAAAAGGTGAAGAGAAAAAATGTGAATAAGTAAAATTTAAAAACGAAAAAAAGTAAAAAAAAATATATAAAAAGTGAAAAGGAAAGGTGGCTAAAATAGAAAAACTTGAAGAGAGAGAGAGAGAGAGAGAGAGAGAGAGAGAGAGAGAGAGAGAGAGAGAGAGAGAGAGAGAGATTGGAAAAAAGTGAAGCAAAAAAGGTTAAAAAAATGTGAAGACTAAATAAGCGAATATGAAAATGTGAAGACAAAATAGTAAAAAGGAAAAATGACAAAAAAGGATTAGGTTAGGTTAAGATATCTGCTTTAATGGCATATCAACCCTTGATGGTTATTAATGTCAAATACTGTTTATATATATATCTTATTTTACATATTACTATAAGTTAGATCTCTCTCTCTCTCTCTCTCTCTCTCTCTCTCTCTCTCAAGATTAGGTTGGGTTATCTAGTTTAACGGCATATTAACCCCTGGTGGTTATTTAATGCTAAATCCTGTTTATAAATATATTGCATATCACGTACTTCTATGACATCTATCTATCTATCTATCTTTTAGGATTAGGTGAGGTTGGGATATTTGCTTTAATGGCATATCAACACTTGATGGTTATTTAATGCCAAATCCTGTTTATATATATATATAATTTCTAAATAAATAGTTTGTCGCTAACTTTATTTTCAAACGAGTGAGAACCCGTTTGGTTGTATACAATTAAATGAGTTCAAGTATTGCTACTTAATACTAATAATTCTGTTCAACAAAATTCATTCATTTGCACTCAGTTGAATGGTTTCAAGTATTCTTATGTAATACTAATAATTCAATTTAACATTTGTTTGCACACAGTTAAATGGTTTGAAGTATAACAAATGATTTAATACTTCTTATTATGCATAGACGATATCCTAACAAGTATTACCACCCCAGTTAGAAGTGGATCGTGGGGGTAATGACAGTGAAAAAGTATTCCGCAATTCTCAGAGATCTAGCGCAGAAATTTCACTATCAGGTGGTTTTGTTTCATACCTCAGACAATTGTGAATTATCTTACCACTACGTAGAAATGTAGTTTTTGGGTTCTACTGCCCAGCCCATAGGGTCGGCGGAAAATGATGAAGACAAAAAAAATGGACACTAAAAGAAGCAAAAACGGAAAAACGAACCCCACCCCGCAAAATAAAAACAAAACCAAAAACAAAAAACAAGAAAGAAAAGAAAAAAATGAGAAGACGAAAATGTGAAAAGGAAAAATGATTTTGGCGAAATATGATGACGATGAAAAAAAGGGAACAACAGGAAAAAAATGAAGTTGAAATGGACGTAAAGTAAAAAGGAAAAAGAAAAAAAGAAGAAAAAAAAAGAAAAGAAAAAAAAACAGGTGTAAATAAAAAAGGATGGAAATAAAGGAATGTAAAAACAAAAAGGTTTCAGTAAGTTTTAAAAACCATCAGACGCATTATCACACATTTGAGAAATGTTGAAGAAACTTTCGGCCAAATTATTGTGTTATAACAAAAATGATGATAATACATAAAAAGAGTTGCGAAATCATCTTTATTTAGCAGTAAAAATGTACTTAGAAATTGGGTCGGAGTTATGCAAAAGAAGTCAAAAGGTTTCCTAAAGGTTTTTTTCGGTTTATTTATCTAAAGGCATATCAACTCCTTATAGGTTATTCAAGGTCGAAATCTGATTAATTTTAAAAGCTTTTGTTTGTTTTATTTACTCACCGGCATATCAATTCCTTAAGGGTTATTTAACGTCGAAATCTGATTTATTTTGAAAGTTTTGGTCATGTTTATTTGTTTAACGGTATATAAACTCGTAATGGGTCATTTAACGCCCAAACCTGATTTATGTGAAATTTTTTCAAGCATTCCACTGCAATAATATTCTTATCACCCTTTTTTTATTTGTCTATAATAATCATTTATTATTTACATACAATATCTTATAGCACATATATAGTATGAAGTATATAATACAAATAGTTTATATGGTTTCTAGTATTCTCGTCCAATACTAATAATTTTCAAAACTATCTATTTAACCCACTGATGGGACCTTTGAAGGCACTACCACTCCGGGTCATTGTAGACCTGTGAATAATGGCGTCTCCCCACCGGATGCAGTTTAATGTCATACCCAGGACACGTTTCCTATAGGGAGCGGGTAACTTTTAGAATTGAAAATAAGAAAAGAAGGAAATGTTAATGTTTACAGTGAGGGGAATTTTGTAGTGGCAATGGGTGAAATTACGCATAGCAAAAAGGGTAAAATTAAGTTAAAGCAGCAAAGTTTAGGATTCGGAGGAGGGTGAAATTTAATATTATAAAAAATGTTAAATAGAAACTTACAAGAGAGGAATGAATTTAATGATTGGGTGGAGAAAGTATTGAGTTGATTTCTTATATGAAAGTCTTTGTCTTTTTTTTTTTTTTGCAGTTTGTGTTTTTTTTTAAATCAGTTATACTAAAACAAACATTAACGTGATTCGAATGTTCGAGGTGGTGATAGGCAAATGAGGTATTTATTGATATTAGATCATTGATCACCAACCTAGGTTTTTATGAACTAAAGGTATTATCAAAATCAAGTTTCTTGAAAAAATAGTTCTAAGCTTAATCAAACATATTTACAATACGTAAAACATATTAACATTGCATGAAATTAATATTACATAAAATTAATATTAGATAAAATTAATACTACATAAAATTGATTTTACATAAAATTAATATTACATTGGACGTTTCAGTTTTCAAAAAGAATTTATTTTGTAAATTATGCAAAGTCACTTCTCATAAAGTAAAGCTGAAAGCACCTGTTTCTGCAAGATTACAGAAGTTAAGCAATGATGACTTTATTCTGTACTTAGACGATCACTTAGGTACTGTAAGCAATTTATTTGCCAAATTAATCAAAACTTAGGGAACAAAAAGAAAATAGCCATCACTTTGTTCCGGTCTGTGTCTCAGGTGAAACATGAAAATAATCAAATTAGCTCCAAGGAGCCATTCCTCTAGATACCACCTTCCACCTCATCTAAAAGGAGTAAAGGATAGGTTTATTGTGAAGTGCCTCAGGCGCCCCAAAAGAGAAATACCAACTGAACTAAGCAATTTTAGGATTCCCGAAAGCTGCCAGGTAATTCACATTTCCCCAACGTTGTGTCACATACCAGAACTGTTGAGCTTTGGTTAGATAGCCTCTTTTTGATATTTAAAATCTATCAGCACTTTGGTTTTAGTCTAATAATTCAATCACTAATGTAAAACAAATTAGGTAGATGAAATGTAAGCATAAATTTTATTTAATTTTTTCTTCAGAAGATGAATGGAACATTAAGTGTTGACAAACATTTAATTTTATGAACAATGTGTAATTATTTCTGCTCTAGCGAGAGTTAAACATTTTTATTAGATAACAATAAAGGCAAGCGTGTTATTAAATTGCGAATCTCATATTTGATTGGTATAAAATCAGATTCATCCTGAAATTATAAAGAATCCTTTTTCAGTCAATTATTCCTCCCTGAAATGTTACTGCTTTTATCTTTTAATAAAGATAATCTTTTAATAATGGTTGATATATGTTATTACTATCATTCTTTAATAAAGGAAAATAAGTTGGTTGGTTGTTTATGTTTATGGCATATCAAACTTTGATGGTTATTTAATACCAAATCCATTTTTATACAAATAAACAATTCTATCAATTTAGCATGAGTACATAGTTTAATCGTAAAAAATATTTCAATTTCAACCCATTCAGTTCAGTCAAACAGCTCTATTTCAAACAATTTAGTTTATTACAAGTATAGTCTTTGTTTACACACAGTTAAATATCAAAACAGTTCTACTTCAAATAATTCAGTTTATCAAAAGTATGCAGTTTAATGTCAAATCTGTTCTATTTCAAGTAATTCGGTTTAGAACAAGTACTCAGTTTAGTTCCATTTGACCAACAGATTGGACCCTTATCAAGTATTACTACTCCGGGCCGGAGTGAACCTGGGAGCGATGGTAACGGAGGGGTACACCGCATTCCCCAAAGCTCCAGGATTACTGAAACCTCACCATAAAATTGTTTAGAGTCATATCAAGATAATTGTTGGGTGGGGTTTTTACCCCTCTGCAGAGATGCTGTCGGTGTATTCCACAGCTCCAGCCGACTGGGCAAAAAGGTATATAAGAAGATGCTTACGTTAAAATCAAGTTTTTTTTCTAAATCTCTCAGTTACATTTGGGTTTCATGTCCTGAAAAAAGGATGGTGGTCACTGTGTTTGCATGTTGGAAATACAAAGTTTTATTTGTGGTGAGGGTGTAATTATTCTGATTAATTATACACTTCGATTTCTTTTTTAGATGACATTGATTCTTAAAGCTCATTTAGATGATCGAAAAAAGAGCAGTGGTTTCTTTAGATTTTGTTTATCTTTTAACAAAAATAACGACGACTTATGTTCAAGTCAATTTTCATGCCCCAAATTCCCCAAGTTAAGCAGTTTTTCACTTTACTCTAATAGCCTTGAAAAACGGTATGCAACCATCTTCTCTCTCCCTATTAAAGAGAAGATAGTTGGGCAGTTCTGGTTCTCAAGCCAGGGTAGTGGGTTAGAAGAGTTTCCTCAAAATTCCTAAATTTGTTTATATTATTGATTTATTATATCGGTGCATTGAATTCCTCGTGATCGGTAATAAAACCTTTGGAAAAAAGTTACAATTCTGTCTCAGAAACATATTTACTTAACAGAAGAAAAAGGCATTACAAATAGAGTGGGAAAAAGTCACAACTAGTTTTTTAGGGTTATTGTCAGGCTTAGTGTTTGTAGATAGAGACATGTGTTTTTAGTTCGGGTTAGAATTTAGGATTTATCGAATAAACATTTATAGTTTAAGATTCGGTTGTTTTCCTGTAACTTTTTTTTTCACTTATGACATTTTGTTAGCTGTGACTTTTTGACTGGATTCGATTTCTTAGAAATAAGGATTTGAATAAAGATCAATGATCAAAAACCAGAAAGTTGAAGAATGATTAATTAATAAAAGAAAACAATACTTTTTAAAATATTCATCGGAGAAATGCAAATAAAACAAACCTAAGCAAACCAGCAATTTTCATGGGTACTATGTTAGTTAAAAAGTGATATCGAAAAAGAAGTGGTTGATATTTCAACATATATAATATGCATGGAATTTTGGCATCTGCTGCTTACAGATGTGTAGTTTCTTGGTGCCTGTTGAATTTCATATTTAATATAAAAAGACAAATATTAGGCAAGATGTTCGTACTAGGTGAGTAACTAACTTTAGGCGCTAACATATTTCCTCAATAGGAGAACAGGGCGTCACAAAATATTAAGAAGGTGGTTGTTAAAACAACTACTAGTCCTACTTATTCTTTCTGCAGTGGCATACTACTTCCATAGAGACAAGGCGTATATGTATCTATCTGTCTGTTTATTTATCAGTCTCTCAGTCAATCTGATTTTCTGTCTGCCTTTGGTTATGTTTACTTATATTTTTAAAGTTTGTATTGCTTTTAATACTTTTTAAAAACTTTTCCTGTGTATGCTTCCTTTTTTGTATTGCAGCCCCCGTGCCATGTCGGTCAAAGCTTTTTGCTTTCCAGCCTCCATCATCTTCACACAAATCTTTAACAATCCCATATGTGCCCCTGTCATCACGACCCGTTTTGGTGCTAGAAAAATGGTGAAGAGAAAGAAGAAGAAAAAGAATGTGAGGAGGGGGTAATAGAAGAAGAAGAAGAAGAAGAAGAAGAAGAAGAAGAAGAAGAAGAAGAAGAAGAAGAAGAAGAAGAAGAAGAAGAAGAAGAAGAAGAAGAAGAAGAAGAAGAAGAAATATTCAAGTGGAAGTGATGAATATACGTCTAAGAATAGAGAAAAATAAAAAGAAGAAAAAATTCTAAAAAAGCATGAAATTGATGTGTCGAATTTCTGGAATTTATCTAAGATTGCAGCATGAGTTCTCTCCCCCTTGTCACTATCTTAAGAGAGTGGAATGTCTCCAGAGTTTGTCGTAGTAGAGAATGTTAGAACAATTCTTAAAGAAAGCAGTCCATACCCCCACTTAGATTTAAAGAGATTGCAAAAATAGATTCAGATAAATGAAAAGGCTGGCACACATACATATATATATATATATATATATATATATATATATATATATATATATATATATATATATATGTGTGTGTGTGTGTGTGTGTGTGTGTGTGTGTGCTTGTATGTGATGTGTATGAGTGAGAGAGAGAGCATATATATATATATATATATATATATATATATATATATATATATATATATATATATATACTTTCCATTCTGTGAATGGATATGCTACGTTACCAGCTAATTTTTCGTCGCTTGTTTTTTGGCAAATAACCTTTAAAATCTAGTTTTAAAAAACTTCCAAGAAACAATTATACGGAACATATAAATATATACATACTAGGAACTCCATTCCCTGACTTCTGGGCATAAAATAAACCTCGATGAATACCATTATTTTAATATTTATAAATATTTTTATTTGTCTTATCAATTTTGTTGATCTTTATAAATAAAATCAATATTTGAAAAGAAAAGTTTTTCATCTTATATATATATATATATATATATATATATATATATATATATATATATATATATATATATATATATATATATATATAAGAAGAAATGGGAGATTTTGCTAAATCTGACAAGATGAGAAAAATAAGGGGGAAACTGTAAATTAAAACACTGACAACGAATTTAGCAATGATATTTCGTTTTCATTTTTGAAAGACTTTCTAAAATAAAGACGAAACATCATTGCTATATCCGTTATCAGTATTTTGGTTAATTTACTTTCCTTCTCATTTTTTCATATATATATACATATATATATATATATACGCCAGCAGTACATTATATATATTTATATATATATAATGTACTGCTGGCGTAGCTTATCCGTCAGATGAATTCAACCATTTTTTATTCGATTAATGGATATGTAACGCAGCTAATAAATTTTACTTCGTTTTTCTTATTTCATCTCAACTCCTTAAAAAATTTAAATCTTTAAATCCTTTTTTAAAAAACATTTTTTCCATCAACCTTTTCTCCAGATGATGATCTAAAGTCGACATTTTCTCTTGATGATAACCTAAAATCAACATTTTCTTCTTCTGATGACCCTAAGTTGAAATTTTCTCTAGATGATGAACTAAAGTCGACATTTTCTTCTGATGATGATCGAAACCAAAGTCGAAATTTTCCCTTGATGATGACCTAAAGTCGATATTTTCTTCTTCTGATGACCCAAGGTCGAAATCTTCCCTTGATGATAACCTAAAGTCAATATTTTCTTCTTTTGAAAACCCAAAGTCGAAATTTTCCTTTGATGATGACCTAGTCAACATTTTCTTCTTCTTATGACCCAAAGTCGAAATTTTCCCTTGATGATGACCTATAGTCGACATTGTCTTCTGATGACCCAAAGTCGAAATTTTCCCATGACGATGACCTAAAGTCGACATTTTCTTCTTCTGATGAGCCAAAGTCGAAATTTTCCTTTGATGATGACCTAAAGTCAACATTTTCTTCTTCTGGTGACCTAAAGTCGACAATTTTCCCTTGATGATGACCTAAAGACGACATTTTCTTCTGATGGTGACATAAAATCGAAACTAGTTAAGAAGAATAAAAAATAAAATCAAAAGCATAAAATAGTCCTATTTGTCTTATTACTTTTATTCATATCTGTATATCCTTTCACATTATATATTCTTTCATATTATATATCCTTTTATATTATATACCTTTTCATCTTATATATCCTTTATATATTCATCTTATTTATACGGGATTCGATGAGTCTGTTGTGGTCTAAATTATGTCAAAATGATGTTAACGCATACATCTCACTTTATTAGATATATTTACGAAAATTTCACATCTCACTTTATCAGATATATTTACGAAAATTACATGAAAATTTCTTGAAATACTATAGATTAAATTTATTCAAAGAAATCGCAATTGGCTTCAACCACGGGTTCAGACAACTTCGGAATCTCCTACAAGCTTTTCGTTGGTGTTGCATTGAGTTTTGCTCATCTCTTGCTCAAACTCGTCAACCCATAATAATCTAGGGGATTGCAGTCAGGGGAGTTAGGCAGCCAGATGTTAGGAGTGATGTGGTCACAGAAATTTCCTGACAGCCAACACTGGGTTGTGTGAAAGGGCACAGAGTCCCGTTGTCAAAGGTAGGGTCTTCAAGCAGCTACTTTTTCGATGAACAGAAACAATAGCTCCTCCAGGAATTTTATATGGGTCTCCGTGTTGAGTCAGAGGCCAAAAGATTAATAGAGACATAATTTGACCATCACTTGTGATCATCCCCCAAATCATGGTGTGGATTAGGTTTTTTGGTTTTCATCAATATGAATAAGAATATGACATCCAAATACTGTTAAATACTCGTATTCAGGCTTCCCGTGTGAATACTGTTTCCTAATTTCTGGGGGACTAAATCGCATTATGGTACTGTAATCCTTAGAAAGAGTTCCCAACTGACATTAGTTTGTTGTATAGTAGACAAAACTTGAAGTAAACGAAGTGCATGCATGAAATTAGTAATTTAGAATAGCGATAATTTACCCACCACACGATATATATATATATATATATATATATATATATATATATATATATATATATATATATATCGTCATCCACAGACAGATCTGTTTCGTTCTATCAGAACTCATCAGTGTGGTTAGACAGTATCTTCCCGTAGCTGGGATCGATATATATATATATATATATATATATATATATATATATATATATATTATTATTATTATTATTATTATTATTATTATTATTATAACTTCCTGACGACCGCGTAAAGCGCTAGAAACTCGTGTTGAAAGGAATAGATGACTAAAAAATAAATCTTTTTTGGGGACCTATCTATTTTAAAGTATTGGATCAAACACACACACACACACACACACACACATATTTATATGTGTGTGTGTGTGTGAATACTATTTACCAACCCCTTCGCTCAGGCAGGATATGACACAAGGTCAATTTTTTTTTAAGCGGAGTTTAACAGGTTTGAATTCAGAGTTTTCCTTCTCCTAGACTAGTTGCCTCACCAAGGCTGAAGAAACTAGTCTGTCCTACTATTTACCCATAGCTGGGGGGAGAATAATTGGATTCATACCTTTCCCAAGGGTATTAGTGCTATGTGAAATGCAATCAGTCTCGTCCAGGATTTGAACTCGTGTCGCCGTGTTCATTTCCTACGATGATAACGACTACACCACGGGCACCTCCATCTGTGTGTGTGTGAATCTATGCATTTTTCGACATAAACCTTGAGAGTTGATACAGGAATACAGTTCTTACAGAAATGACTCAAAGCTATCGCGCAGAGTTGACAGTCACAGAATTTTAGGTTCCAATTCAAGTATCGGTCTCTAAATGATAATACAAACAGAAATATCCCTTTTGCTCATTTATGTCACAGATATTTTGTACTTGTAAATCCTCATTGTATATCCCATAAATATCAATATGGAGACGTTTGTTTGTTTGTTTGTTTTGTTTGACATATCAACTTTTGTAGGTTATTTGATACCTTTTTATACAATAAACAGTTCTATTTCAAACAATTCAATTTAGCATAAGTAAGCAGTTTTATCGTCAAAGACATTTCTATTTCAAGCTATTCAGTTAGTCAAACATTTCTAATTCAAACTGTTCATTTGAGAATAAGTATAGTTTTTGTTTACAGACAGTTAAATATCAAAACATATCCGTTTCAAACAATTCAGTTTAGCATAAGTCCGTAGTTTAAATATCAAAACAAATCTATTTCAAACAATTCATTTTAGCATAAGTACACAGTTTAAATGTCAAAACAGTTCTATTTCAAGTAATACAGTTTAGCATAAGTACACAGTTTAGTTCTATTTGACCCATAGATAGGACGCCATCGGGTGCTACCTCTCCGGGCCGGAGTGTACCTGTGAGTGATTGCAATGAAGGGGTACTTAGCATTCCCCAAAACTCTAGCATTACTGGAACCTCACCATCAAATTTTTTAGTGTCATATACCATGACACTCGTAGGAGGGAGCCTTACCCCTCTGCAGAGATGAGGTGGGTGTATTCTACAGCCCCAGTTGACTGGGCATTATCGAAACGTGTAATAATGTTGATATTTCGACTGTGAAAAGATATGGAACTTTTTTTAGACTCTAAGGTTTCTTGGATATTTAGGTTGCCACAAACAGTTGAAGAGGGAAATTAAGTTTAAAATATTAATGGTGTTTGTTTCATAACCACAACTTATTTTCAGTATCTTATTTTTTCTTTTTGCATTCAACCAAAATATCTTAAACAGAGTTGCCAACACGTACACCTCTAATACAGGAGCTTTCAATGCTACAAAGATATATATATATATATATATATAACTTAATTAAGATCCTTTCAAGTTTCCTTATAAGTGTTTTCAGGTTGGAATTGGAATATGAATTCACCAAAATTGCTCCGAGCGCTTTCGGACTTTTCATAGGCCATCATCAGGGGTTGCTTGCATGTGTAAAGAGTGTTTTTGAAAGAGTTTTGGAAAGAGTCTTTTTTAGGTTTTTTATAACATAACAAAATTACGTAAACGCACAGTAGGATAAAACTGAGATGATGATGAATTTAAAAAGCAGAACGTTATCAACGGAAATAGAATATCGAATATATATATATATATATATATATATATATATATATCAACATACAAACATATATATATGCAGTAACACATGCGCACAAACACACACACAAACACACACACTCATATATAAATATAAATGCATTAAAAGTAAATATAATAATTTTTGTCAATTTTATTATACCAGTAGCTTTTATCAGTAATGACTCTAATAGGGAAAACTGCCAGGCTACAATAAGTTGTGCAATATGTACGTATATATCTAACGAATAGGATTCGACACATGATCAATTTTTAAGCGTTGTTAAACGGATTTATATTCAGAGTTCTCCAAAACAAGTTGACATACCAAGGTTAAATATACTAGTCTATTTTATTACTTATCGATTGCTAGAGGTGCCCGTGGTGTTATAGTTATCATCGTCGGAAATGGACACGGCGACACGAGTTCAAATCCTGGACGAGACTGATTGCATTTCACATAGTACTAATACCCTTGGGAAAGGTATCAATCCAATTATTCTCCCTCCAGCTATGGGTAAATAGTAGGGAAGACGAGGTTCTTCAGCCTTGGTGAGGCAACTAGTCTAGGAGAAGGAAAACCTGTTAAACTCCGCTTAAAAATTGACCTTGTGTCATATCCTGCCGAGCGGAGGGGTTGGTAAATAGTATTAATTGCTAGAGAGAGAATGGTGAATTCATAGACTTCCCAAGGGTATTACGCTATTTGACATGTGTGTGTGTGTGTGTGTGTGCCCTTTAAAATATGATCGTTTATTTATCTAGAGATCAATACTGATGTCTAGCTTTAGACCATTTGAACCCTCTGCTAAGGTCAGATTGTCACTGTCTGACTCTCTGCCAGGGATCAGAGTGTAGTATTTTGGCTCATTCTGAAAAGAAATTATACACGCAAAAATTATTGGAAAGAAATTGCCTCGTATATTTTTGTATATGTAGATAAATCAAAATGTCCGTTAACACATGATAAATAAAATATTTTCTTTGTACACCAATTAATTCTTCTTCTTTTTTTTTTTTTTTGCATAATCCTTTTCCTTGTTAATGCTCTTAATCCAGTCGTGAATATTAATCAAAGAGATCGAAGATAACTTATCAATTTGCATTCGCACGTCTGTTCATGCACGCGCACACACAGACACGCATGCACGTACACATTTAAGTTTATGTATGTATGCATGTATGTATAGATAGATAGATAGATAGATAATGAACAGACTGAGATAGATAGATAGATAGATAGATAGATAGATAGATGTGAACAGGCTTAGATAGATAGATAGATAGATAGATAGATAGATAGATGTGAACAGGCTTAGATAGATAGATAGATAGATGCAAATTCACAATTCTGATGAAAGTTAGATTTAGATTTTTACAAGTCAACATCAAATAAGCCTTTTGTCATTTTTTATCGATTCTATAAAAGTGAAGTAAGCCTTTTTTATTTTTGTATATGTTCACACACATATATGTATTCTTTCTTCTTATATACTTGGTTTCTTTGTTAACTGGCATATCAACCTTAATGAGTTATTTAATGCCAAAACCATACTTGTAAAAGGAAAGTAGTGGTACTATTTGAACTTTTGTTTGGCGGGGAGATAAGAGGTTCATACTTTTTCCTTGCGCATTTGTTCGAAATTGAACGTAATAGCAACACAGTTGTTCGAATTCACTTACCACGATATCACAACCACTACACCATGGGGATTCTACCTCTTTTTTCCTTAATATCATTGATTTTTATATTATGTAGATAAAATTTAAATGTACTAATGAGTTAACATTGTCTTTCCTTCCGTTGTATTCAGTGTTATTATATTGCAGATATACTAATGCTTTTGTTGTCCTTAGTAGGAGGGGAATTCTAATAAATAACTTGTTTAGCTTCAGAACATAAATAAAACTTAACTACAACTACGATTTTTATAGTAGATTTTATATAACAAAATATACTAGATTGTATATAACAAAATTCAAAATTGACACGATAGGATTGTAAGTAATGTTGGACACCGTAGTCGAGAGTGACCGAAAGGCTCCCTTTTCGATAGCTACCACAACCTTGGGGAAGGTATGAATCCAATTATTCTCCCTCCAGCTATAGGTAAATAGTAGGATAGACTAGGTTCTTCAGCCTTGGTGAGGCAACTAGTCTAGGAGAAGGGAAACTCTGAATTCAAACCTGTTAAACTCCGCTTAAAAATTGACCTTGTGTCATATCCTGCCCGAGCGGAGGGGTTGGTAAATAGTACCACAACAAGGTGTGGGGGGAAGGCGCTAATCCTTTCTTAGGATTGCCTTATTTTACCTTGGATCCGTACCTTATGATGCTGAGTGTTAAACAAGGAGCCATCAAGTATCATTTCTGAGTCTTTGGTATGACTCGATCTGAAACTGAATCCAGGTTTCCCGGGCTATTGGCAAACACTCTAACCATTAGGTCAATAACTTCACGAATTTTTACGCATTTTTTAAAAATCTTATCGTCGAAAAATATGTCAGATCATTTGGTATTAGCTCTGCCGTTTTTCTGAGTCATTAAAAATTTACAAGATATTTATCTTAAACGACCTACATTTCCTTTTATATTTTTAAAAGATTCATACCAAAAATATAGGCGAAAAATATTCCACCAAAGGTTAAAAAGGAATGAAATACATCTGTTAACAGAAGAAAAAAAACATGGATAAAGTACATTTATTCTCACTCCCTTTGTCGTAATTAATGTCCCGCTTACTTCCAATACTCTGACAACGAACTTGACAATTTCATGCTCAAAACATTCATTAATACCTATGAAACTCAAATATTCTGACGTTGTTGAATGTTTGAAATAATCTTAAAACACAATTCCTTTTTAATTTATTCACTTCAGATTTTATTTTGATTCCTTCCTTAATATTTTAATTCTGAGCTTCATTTTTCCCCCTTTAGTTTGTTTTTCCATTTTAATTCTTTTACTGTTTTAAAAATCTCTTTTTTATCGGTTTTATTTCTTTCCCTTTTGGCTTTATTTCGTTTTAATTTCTTTAAATCAAATTTTTTGAGGTTATCTTTAATTTCCATTAGGGTTTATTCCTATTTCCATTCCTTTCACTTTTAAAACTTTTCATTCTTCTTGGTTTTATTTCGTTCTCTTTCGGCTTTATTTCTATTTTCATTTCTTAGATTTTTAATTGGTTTAAGGTTTGTTTAATCGCCATTGTGAATTATTTTTATTTTCATTCCTTTCGTTTTTTAAGGTTTAATTCTACTTGGCTTTATTTCATACTTTTTAGGCTTTATTTCTTTTCTCATTTCTTCAAATTCATATTTTTCTCGGCTCTATTTTCTTCTCTTTAGGCTTTATTTAAAAAAAAATCCGGTTTTAACTTTTTCATTTTCGTATATTTATCGGCAGTTCCGGATGTGATTTGCTAGAGTCATGAAGGTGAAGAACCACACTAGACTAAGAAATAATTATTTTTAGCACTGCTGTAGTCAGGAGGGTCTTGAATATTCCTCTGGTGTCCAGTTCACTCAGTCTTTTTCCCAAGTTCTTGGAGACAGTTCCAAGAACCAACTACTGTTTGTTTGGTCGGTACCTTCATGCCCCACAAGTTTTTCATCTCTCTGGCAAGCTTTTAGTATTTGTTCAGCTTTTCACTTGATTATTATTTTACTTCTTGCGATTATTATTAGTGTTGTTGTTGTTGTTGTTGTTGGTGGTGGTCTTTTAAGCGGATGTCTGCCGAGTTTTCACGCTAAAAATTACGTAAATAACTATTTAGCGTAAATCATCCCAAGAACTCAAACTTTTAATGTATATATATATATATATATATGAGTGTGATTATATATATATATATATATATATATATATATATATATATATATATATATATATACCACTAATACCCTTGGAAAAGGTATGAATCCAGTAATTCTCTCTCTCCAGTTTTCTAGGAGAAAAAATTGAAAATCTGTTGAACTCCACTCAAAATTGACCCATCCTGTCGGTGCATATTGGTCGGTAACTACACACATACACACACACACACAGAACAAACAAAAATATGCAGTCATTCTTTGGGGAGACCATAAGCTAGAATAATTTGTTCCATGTTCCCTCTAGGTACAGAATCAAATGCTTTTCATGAATCGACCAACAAGAGTTTCATCTCAAGGTTTTTTGCACGACTCCTTCAACGATTCGACGGATTGTTAGAATCTGTGATATTGTGGATTGATTTTTCAACATTACTGAGGTTGGCCAAAATACTGAGAACAGTCCTGGAGAACGGAGGGGACTTATTTTCACTCAGACTCCCGTGAAAGAAAATCAGCTTACGCTGGTGGGAAAACTCGCAAATAATAATAATAATAATAATAATAATAATAATAATACTCAACAAAATAACAAATGTAGGCTATGTGGTGATAGAGATGAAACCATCAATCACATAATAAGCGAATGCAGCAAATTAGCACAGAAGGAGCATAAGACTAGGCACGACTGTGTTGGCTAGGTAATCAACTGGGAGAAGTGCAGGGCATTTAAATTTAACTAACGAACAAATGATATATGCACAACCCAGAAATGACACACATAAACTCCAACGAGACTTTGACATCCAAACTGATCACTTAATCTCTGCCACAAGACCTAACATTATAATAATCAACAAAAGCAAAACAAAAACAAAAAAGAGAATTTGCAACATTGTCGACTTTGCTGTCTCGGCTGACCAAAGAATAAAACTGAGAGAATGTGAAAAGAAGGATAAGTACCTGAACCTTGCTAGAGAATTGAAAAAACTATGGAACATGAAAGTGACAATTATACCAATCATAACTGGTGCTTTCGGTACAGTCACGAAAGGATTATTAAAGGGACAGGAGGACTTGGACGTTGGAGGACGAGTAGAGCTACTGCATTATTGAGAACGGCCAGAATACTTTGAAGAGTCCTGGAGACTTAAGGAGACTTACTATCACTAAAACTCCTGTGAAAAACTATCAGCAACAACTGATGTGAAAACTCTCAACGAGTAAATAATAATAATAATAATAATAATAATAATAATAATAATAATAATAATAATAATAATAATGATAATAATAATAATAATAATTGCTGTCCCGGCTGACCACCGAATGAAATTGAAAGAAAGTGAAAAGATAAGTATATTGATCTTGCTAAGGAATTGAAAAAATCTGTGGAACATGTAAGTGACAATAATACCAATTGTAATTGGTGCTCTTGATACAGTCACTAAAGGATTGATACTAGGTATGGAGGACTTGGAAATACGTAGACGAGAGGAGACTATCCAAATTACTGCGTTATTGAGATGAGCCAGAATACCAAGAAGATTCCTGGAGACTTGAGGAGACTTGCTGTCACACAAACTCCAATGAAAAACCATCAGCTAATGCTTATGTGAAAAACTCTTAAGCAGTAACTGTAATAATAATAGTAAATTATCTCGACCTTGCCAGAGAATTGAAAAACAAACAAACTCTAGAACATGAAAGTGACGGTGATATCAAATATAAATGGTGCTCTTGTTACACTCATCAAAAGATTGATTCAGGGATTGAAGGTCTTGTAAATCAGAGGATGAGTAGAGACCATCCAAACTAGTGCATTATTGAGAACGGTCAGAACGCTTAGAAGATTCCTGGAGACCTGAGGGGGCTTGCTGTTACTCAAACTCCAGTGAAAGACCATCGACTAAAACTGATGTGAAAAACTCTCACGGAGTAAATAATAATAATAATAATAATAATAATAATAATAATAATAATAATAATAATAATAATAATAATAATAATAATAATAATCAACAAAAGAAAGAGAATCTGCAAAATTGTTGACTTTGCTGTCCCGGCGGACTACAGAATAAATCTGAAGGAAAGTGAAAAGAAGGATAAGTACCTCGACCTTGGTAGAGAATTAAAAAAAATGTGGAACGTGAAAGTAACGATTGTGCCAATTATGATTGGTGCGTTAGGCACAGTAACTAAAGGATTATTAAAGGGTCTGGAGGACTTGGAAGTTGGCGGACGGGTAGAGACTATCCAAACGACAGCATTGCTGAGAACGGCAAGAATACTGAGACGAGTCCTGGAGACTTGAGGAGACTTGCTGTCACTCAAACTTCAGTGAAAAACCATCAGCTAATACTGATGTGAAAATCTCTAGAGGAGTAATAATAATAATAATAATAATAATAATAATAATAATAATAATAATAATAATAATAATAATAATAATAACAGCAGCAATTAGATTTGGATCTTTCAAGCGACTAAGAAATAATACAATTCTAAAACTTTGATAGACAATAATCTATAACGTTCCAATAGAATAGTCTACATTACAACAAATTACACAATGTTACTACACAATATATTGCAAAGCAATGTAATTCAATACAATTTATCGCAATACAATATAATACATTACAAGGCAATCTAATACATTATCCAATAAAATACATTACCTTACATCAAAATCCAATATAGTGCAAGCAGAGTATTTTAAAAGAAAAAAAAAAGTTGTTGGTGAAGATTATTCAACACTTGTAAAACTGTGTCTAAATTGAGTGATTTGAAAAAAACCCAAAAAACAAAAAGAACATAAAGAAGACATGTAATACCAGCTGGCGCGATTCTGTTCGATACCAAGATGGGAAATTTCAGCAGTGAAAGGTATATCTATAAAATTATAATATAATTCAATCAAATAAAAAAAAGCAATAGCGAATTCAATTGCCTACATTTATTAACGAGTATAATAAAATGCATAGGTAAATAAGAAAAAAAAGGAAAAAAAGAAAACAAAAACAAAGAAAAAAGTGACTAAAACGAAAAAAAAAAAACAACAGCAGAATATTGCATTAGATTTGCATATGTTACAAAAATAATACAAAATAATACCGTATTAATTTCTCATTATTCCTCTTTCTTTAATTTTTCTTTTTTTAGTTTACACGCATAAAAAAGACATGCTGGTTTAATCGAAGATGCAAAGTTAATATAGTTAATAGACAAAAAAGATCACTTCTTAATTGTTTATTCAACATCTGCTGATAACAAAATTAAACTGACATTAATAAAAAAAAAATCTCATTCATGTGCCACGAAAAATGTGCCCTTGACGTCAGATGGCAAATCTCTATTCAAATAGATAATAAAATTAATTCTTTCTTTCTTTCTTTCTTTCTTTCTTTCTTTGTATGCTAATATTTCCCATTCCTTATCTATCTATCTATTTATTTATCAGGCTGCTATCTGAGTGAAATATTTGCTAATTCATTTCAGATGCATGCAGTTGGGATTCGAAACAAAATATCGAATTATGTTTTTTTAAAGCAGGCACTTATCCATCTCAGAAACTTTCTTTCAAAATTTAAAAATTAATTTTGAAAATCAGAAATAGATATGTATGTGCTCTGTTGAGAAATTTATGCAATAAAATGTTTTTATGATTACATTGGGTTCATAGCACTGGTTCCCACCAGATCACGGAAGGTATGTCAGCAATTTGAGGAAAAACTTGGTAAATATAAACTTCAAATATTTAGCAATGATTTCCTGAAGTCTATCGGTTCTTTGTATATGTTGATTAACTAGTCACACATTCATTTAAATTTTAAATGAAAAAATTCGAGACAAGACGAGTCAATTTCAATTTTGAAGAAAAAAATGAAACCAAATTCGATACATTTTGAACAAAGGTTCAGCTCAAAAGTTCAAAGGCTGACAAAGATTCTCTCATGGAATGTGACCAGATAAGGTTTCTTCTTCAATATAGTACCATCAGTGTTGCTGTGCTTGACTCTCATTGGTCAAAAAGTGATCAACAGTAGATATAACATGATCATATTAGCTGTTGAGCTCATGAACTTTTCAGTCCATCCTCGTTAGAATAGCATTTCCTAACTCTTTGCTTAGTGTGACTTCACTTGTTTCCTAAGCTAAAAACACATCTCAAAAGTAACATTTAAGGAAGTGAAAGACATTAATCGACAAACGAAGTTCATCTTCACACCGTATTAAAACAGGAGTTTCAAGGGAGCTTCGAGCAATGGAATACTCGATGGAACTGTTTAGAAAAAAATTAACTTCTCATTCATTTAATTTCTACCTTGGTATATACAGCATCAGTCTTGATACTTTTTCAATACACCTCGTATTTTGAAGAAAATGAACGTTTAATCCATTACGCATTTCTGTCTTGGTAAATGCAGCTTCCGTCTTGATATTTTTTGCACAAGACGTATACGTTGAAGGAAATTACCGATTCATTCACAGTTCCTTTCTGTCTTGGTAAATACAGTTTCTGTTTTGATACTTTTTTTAAAAAACACATCACGCATTTTAAAGAACATTAACGTTTCATTCACTGTTCATTTTTGTCTTGGTAAATACAGTTTCAGTCTTAATACTTTTTCAATACAGCTCCAGTTTCAATACTTTTTCAATACACCACGTGGTGCATTCAATAAGTTTCCAGACTTTTTTGTACAGTTATTTAAAATTCTCGTAGACTCTTGAAAATTCACTACGTTATTGCTATACATCTTATGAGATGGCTGACCAATATTTATGATTTCAGCTTCAAATCAACAGCTACGGCAGCAATTGGAATACACCCTACTGAAGCCTGATTTTCTCAGCTGGTGAATTTCAAAAATGCAATCTGGACGTGAAGACACTTTAGAAGAACGATATGCAATAAAATTCTGTTTTAAACTTGGGAAAAAATGCCACAGAAACATATGGAATGCTTCAGACTGCTTTTCAACCATCTTGTATGAATCGAGCATCAGTTTTTGAGGGGCATAAGAAATTCAAGGAAGGTAGGGAGATGATGAGAGGTGTGGCAGGAGTGAGGAAGTCAATACACCAGAGTTGATTGGCCAAAGGTTTAGGGTTAGGGTTAGAGTTAGGGTTACTATGTTGAGGTTTTAAGGGAGTTCAGGGAGAGATTCCTATGGAAGAGGCCAGCACTCGTCAAATTGGGTCTGTGGCATTTCCAGTAGGACAATGCACCAGTCCACAACTCCATTCTTGTCACAGACTATTTGACCAAGATGGGCGTCAAGACAGTTCCTCAGCCTCACTATAGCTCAGACCTTGCTCCCTGTGACTTTTGGTTATTCCCTTAGCTGAGAGGCTGTCGTTATGAGACAATTGAGGAGATGAAAGAGGCTGTGACGAAGGTCATTGACACACCCACAGAAGAGGACTTCCATGGGGCCTTGAAGAAGTAGTTGGAACGGTACAACAAGTGCATTGCAGCCGGGGGGGATTACTTCGAAGGGGACTAGAGTTTCATGTGTGTACTATCAATAAAGGTGCCCATACGAAAAATGTCTGGAAACTTATTTAATGATCCTCGTATTTTGAAGAAATTGGTAAATACAACTTCAGCGTCAAAACGTTTTCAGTCCACCAAGTATTTTGAAGAAAATTAACGTTTGATTCATCGTTCCTTTCAATTTGGGTAAATACATCTTCAGTCTCGATAAAGTTAGAATATCAGTAAACTGATAGAACTTAGCTTATCTTTTTTCTGTTAATCTAAATTCTCTTTTAAACTCATCTATTTAAAGGAATACAAATTGTAAACAGGAACTAGATGAGAATTAACTAATTGATTGTTGAGACAGTTACTTACCTTCCACTGGAATCAAAGCACGCACGTTTTGTAATGATTTGCAAGCGAGGCTAGAGAGTTTTATTCTTATTAGATACCATATACTTCAGGCCTTCGAGGTGCACATGGTGTAATAGATAGCGTCATAGTTATAGGATACGGTGACCCGAGTTCAAATCCTGGACAAGACTGTTTGCATTTTACATAGCCCTAATACCCTTGGGAAAGGTATGAACCCAGCTATTCTCCCTCCATTAATGGGTAAATAGTATGGAAGAGTGGGCTCCTCAACCTTGATATGGCAACTGGTCTAGGAGAATGAAAACTCTGAATTCAAACCTGTTAAACTCCGCTTTAAAACTGACCTTGTGTCACATCCTGATCATGCGGCGGGTTTGTAAATACTCATATACTTCAGGCCTTATGTCAAACTGAACTAAACTTAGAACATTACTGTTTCCTGCTAGGATCAGTGATCAGTGTTTAGACCAACGTAAATTCCAGGATCTTTTTGTAGATATTTTAAAAGCAGATGCAAGATATCATTACTTGGAAGTTTGGCCCAACAAAATCTTCCTATTCAGCATCTTCACATTTGGCTCTACGTCTAACTAAAGTATGTTCTTAAATTATGTGAATAAGCAAGCACAGTGCAATGTGAATACACAAGTACAGTTCAATGTGAATAAACAAGTACAGTGCAATGTGAATACACAAGTACAGTGCAATGTGAATACACAAGTACAGTGCAATGTGAATACACAAGTACAGTGCAATGTGAATAAACAAGTTCAGTGCAATTTGAATACACAAGTACAGTGCAATGTGAATACACAAGTACAGTGCAATGTGAATGAACAAGTACAGTTCAATGTGAATAAACAAGTACAGTGCAATGTGAATACACAAGTACAGTGCAATGTGAATAAACAAGTTCAGTGCAATTTGAATACACAAGTACAGTGCAATGTGAATACACAAGTACAGTGCAATGTGAATACACAAGTACAGTGCAATGTGAATAAACAAGTTCAGTGCAATTTGAATACACAAGTACAGTGCAATGTGAATACACAAGTACAGTGCAATGTGAATAAACAAGTACAGTTCAATGTGAATAAACAAGTACAGTGCAATGTGAATAAACAAGTACAGTGCAATGTGAATTCACAAGTACAGTTCAGTGTGAATAAACAAATACAGTGCAATGTGAATACACAAGTACAGTGCAATGTGAATAAACAAGTACAGTGCAATGTGAATACACCAGTACAGTGCAATGTGAATACACAAGTACAGTGCAATGTGAATAAACAAGTTCAGTGCAATTTGAATACACAAGTACAGCGCAATGTGAATACACAAGTACAGTGCAATGTCAATACACAAGTACAGTTCAATGTGAATAAACAAGTACAGTGCAATGTGAATAAACAAGTACAGTTCAATGTGAATAAACAAGTACAGTGCAATGTGAATACACAAGTACAGTGCAATGTGAATACACAAGTACAGTGCAATGTGAATAAACAGGTACGGTGCAATGTGAATACACAAGTACAGTTCAATGTGAATAAACAAGTACAGTGCAATGTGAATAAACAAGTACAGTTCAATGTGAATAAACAAGTACAGTGCAATGTGAATACACAAGTACAGTGCAATGTGAATACACAAGTACAGTGCAATGTGAATAAACAGGTACGGTGCAATGGGAATACACAAGTACAGTTCAATGTGAATACACAAGTACAGTGCAATGTGAATACACAAGTACAGTGCAATGTGAATACACAAGTACAGTGCAATGTGAATAAACAAGTTCAGTGCAATTTGAATACACAAGTACAGCGCAATGTGAATACACAAGTACAGTGCAATGTGAATAAACAAGTACAGTGCAATGTGAATAAACAAGTACAGTGCAATGTGAATACACAAGTACAGTGCAATGTGAATACACAAGTACAGTGCAATGTGAATACACAAGTAGAGTGCAATGTGAATAAACAAGTAAAGTGCAATGGGAATACACAAGTACATTTCAATGTGAATACACAAGTACAGTGCAATGTGAATACACAAGTACAGTGCAATGTGAATAAACAAGTTCAGTGCAATTTGAATACACAAGTACAGTGCAATGTGAATACACAAGTACAGTGCAATGTGAATACACAAGTACAGTGCAATGTGAATAAACAAGTTCAGTGCAATTTGAATACACAAGTACAGTGCAATGTGAATACACAAGTACAGTGCAATAGGAATACACAAGTACAGTTCAATGTGAATACACAGGTACAGTGCAATGTGAATACACAAGTACAGTGCAATAAGTTTAGTGCAATTTGAATACACAAGTACAGTGCAATGTGAATAAACAAGTACAGTGCAATGTGAATACACAAGTACAGTGCAATGTGAATAAACAAGTTCAGTGCAATTTGAATACACAAGTACAGTGCAATGTGAATACACAAGTACAGTGCAATGTGAATAAACAAGTACAGTTCAATGTGAATACACAAGTTCAGTGCAATGTGAATAAACAAGTACAGTGCAATGTGAATTCACAAGTACAGTTCAATGTGAATAAACAAGTACAGTGCAATGTGAATACACAAGTACAGTGCAATGTGAATAAACAAGTACAGTGCAATGTGAATACACAAGTACAGTGCAATGTGAATAAACAAGTTCAGTGCAATTTGAATACACAAGTACAGTGCAATGTGAATAAAAAAGTACAGTGCAATGTGAATACACATGTACAGTGCAATGTGAATAAACAAGTTCAGTGCAATGTGAATACACAAGTACAGTGCAATGTGAATACACAAGTACAGTGCAATGTGAATACACAAGTACAGTGCAATGTGAATACACAAGTACAGTGCAATGTGAATAAACAAGTACAGTGCACTGTGAATACACAAGTACAGTGCAATGTGAATACACAAGTACAGTGCAATGTGAATAAACAAGTTCAGTGCAATGTGAATACACAAGTACAATGCAATGTGAATACACAAGTACAGTGCAATGTGAATAAACAAGCACAGTGCAATTTGAATACACAAGTACAGTGCAATGTGAATACACAAGTACAGTGCAAGACAATTAGCAATTAAAAAATCGTGCCATGTTCGAATTTTTAACCCTTGCAATAACAATGAATGTGAACGCGGATTTTTAGTTTAGTCTGGCAAGTCTTAGAACTTAACAAATCTTATTTACAATATTTACGCGTTTTGGACTATGGTTCTTAACCTGAGTGTTATGTTGATAACGTATTGGTCAATGTAACCTCTAACCCATCCTGATGTCTTTTGTAGTTAGTAACCTTCAAAGAATTTCGAACTGAACTCCCCACTTAATTCATGGGTATAGACAATTTATTCACAGTCCATGCCTTGGGATATCTAATATCAACTCTTATATATATAAGTAAATAATGGAGCAAAATCCGACAATAATGAGAAAAAATTGATAACAAGGTAATCCGAATAGAAGGAGAGATTTATTGAGAAACAAAGTCTACATTATAGTTCTAATGAACAATCATCAGAACTGGGAGAGATGATATTCGTGATGTGAACTTTTCCCGATATATAGGTTTTCCCCTAGGTTTATGTATAATTTTTTAAAAACATCCATTCTTAATTTAACTTCACAAATATCATCCCACCCAGCCCTGATTATGGTTCATTAGAACTGAAGTGTTAACGTGTCAACTTTGTTTCTTGATACATGTCTCCTGCTTGGATTACTTGTTATCAAATTCTCTCTCTCTCTCTCTCTCTCTCTATATATATATATATATATATATATATATATCAAACAAACATCCTCGTGTTGAAAAGGCATACAAAATTACATCAGTTTTAGAGGTTCTCGAAAACGGATTTTCACTGAAGAATTGCTGAGAAGATTAAAGTGTTTATAGCTAAAGACTATCTGGAAGTCGTGTGTTCAATTCCTGTTCTCAGATTCACCGGAAAGATATTAGATATTCCGAAGTACAGCGAAGTGAGAACAGTCAAAATAAAGGATTTAGTTCGGAATTACAAATAAAGACACTTGAAGAAGGCAGTAGGATACTGCGGTCGAAACTTCATGAATATAATGATCAAGATTAGATCAATTATTCGAGAAGTGTAAATAGACATTAAGCTTAGTAGATATTTTATATGAATGCACACGAGCAGAGAAGCAACAATATTATTTGTCTACTTCTCCAAAGCCTTTGAATCCATACAAAGGGAAAATGGAGAAAATACAACTCGCCTATGGCCTACCTAAAGAATCCGTCACAGCTATAATGATGCTATGTAAAAACACGAAAGTAAAAGTCCACTCCCCGGATGGAGACACGGATTACTTCGACATTGTAGCAGGTGTGCTGCAAGGAACCACAGTAGCTCCATACCTCTTTATCCTCTGCCTAGACTACGTGCTTATAACGTCTATATATCTAATGAAAGATAACGGGTTCAAATTGGCAAAGGAAAGAAGCAGAAGATACCCCGCACAAACAATTACGGACGCGGACTACGCCGATGACATTGCGGTTCTAGCAAATACATCGGCCTAAGATGAAACCCCGCTGCATGGCCTGAAACGAGCAGCTGCTGGCATAGGCCTCCATGTCAACACAGACAAGACGGAATACATACGCTTTGATCAAACGAGTGACATCTCCACACTAAATGGTAGTTCTCTGAAACTAGTGGATAAGTTCACCTACCTAGTAAGCAGGGTCTCATCAACCGATAAAGACGTCAAAACGTGACTAGCAAAGGCATGGGTATCTATTATTAGGCTATCGGTCATATGGAAGTCAGACTTGACTGATAAAATGAAACACAGTTTTTTCCAAGCAGCGGTCGTGTCGATACTGCTATATGGATGCACTACATGGATGGTAACAAAAGACGGCAACTGCCCAAGAATGATGCGAGTAATATTGAACCGGCCATGGAGGCAGTGCCCAGCAAAAAAGCAGCTGTATGGCCACCTACCAGCCATCATGAAAACTATCCAAGTTAGACAAACCAGACATGCAGGACACAGCTGAAGAAGTAAGGACGAACTCATAAGTGACATACTCATCACATGGACGAACAAAGGCAGGACGACCAGCTAGAACTATAGAAAAAAGCTCTGTATCGATTCAGGATATAACCTTGAAGATCTCCCGGGAGCAATGGTCAATAGAGACGGGTGGTGAGAGAGGGTCAGGGAGATCCGTGCTGGCAGCGTAAAATGATGATGATGATGATGATGATATCTAATTTTTGCAATGGGTGTATATTTCATACAGCTGATTTTCCAATCTATGTTACGTGATGATTTTCATCTATGTAGACCTTCAGCAGAAATTGAATCCTAACACCTACAAGAGTCTTAATATTGAATTTCTATGCGGAAATAAACCAGGTTTAATATATATATATATATATATATATATATATATATATATATATATATATATATATATATATATATGCCAGGTTTAATATATATATATATATATATATATATATTAAACCTGGTTTATATATACACATATATATATATAATTTTTGTTGTTCCAATGAGAGAAAAAAGTAAATACTTAAAAATGAATAGGTTTACTAGAGAATTTGTTAACAGATAATTCATTTTTCTCTCACACGAGATTCTGACTTTTTACGTAATCTTCTGGAAGTAAATGGTTTGCACTTGAGTTCCTTTGGGTTTATATAGTTGCAACTGTTTTGATAAGGTTGTTTTTTTTTTTTTAATTCCCGGATTTGTGTCCGTGAATGTTCAATTTGAAATACGATATACAACAAAGGGGACACAAAAACAAACCATTTACTTCATGAAGACGATGTGAAACGCCAGAAACACGTGTTGATGAAAAATGAATAACTTCAAAACAAATTCCCTTGTGGACCTATTCATTTTAAAGTATATATATATATATATATATATATATATATATATATATATATATATATATATATATAAGAATTCGGTCCAGTTAAATCAGAGTTGTGAGTGATATATATATATATATATATATATAGTAGTACTACTATATATTTATTGATTTACAAGTTATGTGATGGGTACACAGTTAACATGCTGGTCTTTCACTACTTTGCTAAAGCATTCAATTGACCCAGAGTATCCTATATTGCTATCCTAGCGCCGTAACATAACTAAATTAAAATAAAAAGCTTTTCACTTGGTGTAGTGTTTAGCAAGATTGGCTAGCAGACCACAGATATTGAGTTCTGTGCTCACTGGATACATTAAACTTTGAGTCTTGTTCTACACTTGACTTAGCTTAGTAAATCACTACTTTGGATACTTCGTTTGGTGTAATGGTATGCGAAGTAGGCTAATAGAACATTTTGTTTGTGAATTTAGTTCCTAATTAGTAAAATATTTCTGGCCTTGTCCTAAGCTTCGTAAAGGAGTCTAAGATATGTAATTTCTCTATTTTATTTTACAGAAAATACATTGAATATATACTAATTAATTGTTATATAGTGAAACAAAAAATATTTCTCGTGTTAATTTAGTATCTTTAAGAAGCAAAGTGCATGTACCAGGTTCAACTACATTAAAAGCTATACTACCCACACCAAAGTAGGTGGACTTCTTCTTCTTCTTCTTCTTCTTCTTCTTCTTCTACAACAACAACTAGTCATGTTATAATGACTAAGAGAGTCCAAGTAAGATTCATATGATACTGAAAGTGAGCAAAAGTTTACTCACCATGTAAAATAGCATTGCCTACGGCGCTTTTTCTTATCACTGTCATATATAAATATATCTAAACAGTTTATAGAAGGGAAGGCAGTTAAATCAAGTCAAATTATATACAAGAAAGCTTCTCTAGAAATGTATCATATCCATCTTATAAGTCGGTCGTCAACAGTTGGCCTATTTATATCGGGATAACAGTTAATTTCATAAATTCTGTTGAGATTGTTTGTAAAGAAAGTTCCGAAGCGCAATCCGAACTTGCCTTGTAAGAATTAGAAAATATTAGAAAATAAAGAAGAAAAAATATCTTACAACTGGGAGAGTTTTATTTGTATTATTTTTAATAGATATGAGGGTTGAAAAGTAAAAGTTACATAATCACATGCCTATACAGACAATTATCTAGTCAGGACATACTATATATCTGGAAAAGTGTCGTTAATAAAGTAACAACTATCTTATAACTCCTTAGGGTCGGAGATTAGACCCGGCTCCGTAGGAACAACAACAGCAACGACAACAACGACAAAAAATATTGATAACAATGAGTTTATACTGTCAACATGACTAAAAATATCACCCAAAACAGGCAGCAAAAACATAAATACATAGAATGCGCGTAATCACTGCCTTCCCACGATATAGATCTTGAGTAAAGTCCCGGTGAAGAATTGTAATGAACTAGAAATAATAATCTGGCCAGAAGACCAGACCTCATAATAATCAACAAAAAGAAGAGAATCTGCAAAATTGTCGACTTTTCTGTCCCGGCGGACCACAGAATAAATCTGAAGGAAAGTGAAAAGAAGGATAAGTACCTCGACCTTGCTAGAGAATTGAAAAAGCTGTGGAACATGAAAGTAACGATTGAGCCAATTGTGTTTGGTGCGTTAGGAACAATAACTAAAGGATTATTAAAAGGCCTGGAGGACTTGGAAGTTGACGGACGGGTAGAGACTATACAAACGACAGCATTGCTAAGAACGGCCAGAATCCTGAGACGAGTCCTGGAGACTTGAGGAGACTTGCAGTCACTCAAACTCCAGCGAAAGATCATCAGCTAACATTGCTGTGAAAAACTCTAAGGGAGTAAATAATAATAATAATAATAACGAATCACGTTAACAAGATACAATAACCTAGACGATACATACTGATAAACTAGAGCATTCCAACCGAACTAAAGCACAAAATAATAGCAATAGAGATACTACACACCCAAACGTAACAGAACAAAAACTAACACAAGAAGAAAAAAATGACATTATACAGAGAACTGTCTAAAAGAAGACCATATTACCATCTCTCAGGAACCAAGACAAGAAAACAGTTGAGGAGGAATCTAAAAAAATCAATAAATTATGAACGCATATCTCAACGAACAACATTATGGAATTAAACTAATCTAAGCAGAAGGAAAATTAGTCTGAGATAAGATTTGTGTTTCCCTAATGAACACGAACAGAAACTCAAAACCTGGATGGGAAACTAAACAGGAAAAAAAAAAGCAACACAACTATTAAAACAAACAATAAAACTCGAGGAAATAAACCATAAGGTACTTGCGAAAAAGGAAGGCTAAAAAGATACCGAGACAGGATCAAACAATACAAGCAAAACAGGACATTTCAAAAGAAAGAAAAAAATTCTTCGGGTAAGTCGAAGGAGAATGCACAAAGACATACCAGTAACCGTATGAAAAGGAAGCAAAAGTAATTTGGAGAAAAATATGGGGACGAAGAGAACAGAAAAGCTGAATGGATAAAAAAAAAATGGGAAAAGATTAAACTATTGTCTCATAACGTGGCAATCGATGATGTGGAAAATATCAACAACACAAATTAAGAAGGAGATTTACTATTCAGAAAAAGAGAAAGTGTGGAACTACAATACATAGATCAATATTTCCTCAAGGAGAGCAAAACGAATGGTCCCACAAAGTCGGATAAGAGACTGTCTCAGAATGTACAAAATTTATCGTGGAAGCCATGAAAAATTAAAGAATGGATCTGGGGAAAATTTAGCTGAGGTGAAAATCCAGAGAGGTATATGCCAGGAAGATTCACTATCCCCATTATTATTTGTGATAGCGCTGATGCCACTCAATCAAATACTTAATAAATTCACCGGCAAATGCAGACTTCTTAAATCACAAGAAAAGATCAACCATCTAATGTACATGGACGACATCAAACTGTTTACCAAAAAAGAAAAAAAGTTTTGGAAACCCTAATACTGGTAGTTAGGGTATTCAGTAACGAAATAGGAATGGAATTTAGCTTAGAAAATGTGTTTGCTATACTAATAATGAAAACCGGAAAATGACAAATGATGGAAAGAATAGAACTACCAAATCAACAAAAAATCAGAACGCTCGGTAAAAAGAAAACTTAAAAATATTGGAAGCAACACCATTAAACAATCGGAGATGAAAGAAAAAAAAAATTAAAAAGAGTATTTCAAGAGATCGAGAAAACTAACCGTGGTGTAATGGTTATCGTCACAGGATATGAACACGGCGATACGAGTTCAATTCCTGTACAAGACTGATTGCATTTCACATAGCACTAATACCCTTGGGAAAGGTATGAATCCAATTATTCTACCTCCAGCTATGGGTAAATAGTAGGGCAGACTTGGTTCTTCAGCCCTTGGTAAGGCAACTAGTCTAGGAGAAGGAAAACTCTGAATTCAAACCTGTTAAACTCCGCTTAAAAAATTGACCTAGTGTCATATCCTGCCCGAGCGGAGGGGTTGGGTAAATAGGATCGAGAAAACTACTCGAAACCAAAAAATATTATAAAAATCTCATCAAAGGGATAAATACTTGTGCTAACCCCCTCGTAAGATACTCAGGACGAGGGAAGAGCTTCAACAAATAGATCAGAGACCAAGAAAACTCATGACGATACATAAGGCCTAATATCCGAGAGATGACAAACAGACTATACGTGTCAAGAATAGAAGGAAGAGGATTCGCCAGCATTGAAAATAGCATCAATACATAGGTACGACAACAGGAAGGCTACATAAAAAGCGCAGAGGAACACTGATTACAGCGAACAGAAACCACACCAACAACACAAGTATCAACAAAACAACAATGACTAGAAAATGAAAATGGGAAGAAAAAACAAACGCAAGGAAAAACGCGGTAAATAAGCGAAATCTAACACAAGAAGACTTGGACATGGTTAAGAAAAGGAAACCTTAAAAGAGAAACTGAATCTCTTCTAATCGCAGCACAAACAACGTCATAAGGACCGACTATGTTAAAGCAAATATAGATGAGACACAAAAACATAGCAAATGTAGGTTATGTGGTGATAGGGATGAAATGGTTTATCAGATAATGAGTGAATGCCACAAAATAGCGTCAAAAGAGTATAATTAGTATAATTAGTATAGACAAGAAAGGCTGCGGAAGGTGATTATCTGGGAATTGTGCAATAAATTTAACTATGGTTATACGAAGAAAGGGTACATGCACAACATGGAAACTGACCTGGAGAATGAAACTCACAAAGTTCTCTGAGACTTTGAGATATTAACAGATCACCTAATCTTGGTCAGACGACCAGACCTAATGATACTATTTACCAACCCCTCCGCTCGGGCAGGACATGACACAAGGTTAATTTTTAAGCGGAGTTTAACAGGTTTGAATTCAGAGTTCTCCTTCTCCTAGACTAGTTGCCTAACCAAGGCTG
>CAUZXS010005085.1:247779-257779 GCA_963585895.1 Sepioteuthis lessoniana | reverse complement strand
ATTACGTTCACTTTCGGGCAAATACCCTCGGGAAAGGTATGAACCTCCTTATCCTCCCAGCTATGGGTTAAATAGTACCACTACTGTTCTTCTAGTAGAATGGGTTTGGCATTAAATAACCTACGAAGGTTGAAATGCCATTAAACAAAGAAACCAAACCATCATCCCAAAAAGAAACCAAGAATAATTTAGATTTGGAACAGAGCCTTAATTAAAGAACAACTAGCGAGGATCGAAATCATTACTCAGTGACAGTTTGTATGTAAGATTAATTTCTTTAGCAGCGATGGCTTCAACAGGTCTCCAAAAAGAACTTTTTCTTTCTTTGATTTGACTGTGAATTTTCTTAAATAGTTCAATGTTCGATTTCACATTATCTCTTTTTATCAACATAAGTTAGATATTGATCTTGCTTCGATGTGCGTAGTCTCTTTTTTATTTTCAAGTTCCAGTTTTTTTTTAATAGCTGTTTATACCAGATTTATAGGTGGATAAGTCATTTGGTACCTCTTAAATCCTATTTCTGCTGTACAGACATCGTTGCTACGGCCAATTTAAAAAAATCTTTTATTTATCATAAATTACTTTGGGTAAAGAGAAGCAATCCAGGGAATGGTGTAGTGCCACCTCTGTGTAGTAACTATTGAAATGGGGGCCTTTAGGTAACCCTCGACTAAGACCGCCAACTTTACTTTACTTTACTACTACTGATAATGATGATGTCAGAATTCCTCTTGTGATTTGTTGGTACGTTAGGCTTGTTTATGAGACCGAATCTCACTGAAAATAACTTGTATTTCTGGCTTTGCGTTAAATTTAGTTACCTGAGAAAATGTCCACCAATACTACCAGACGTACTAGTAGTACGTGAAAATCGTTGACCAAATATCAGTAATCGTTTTTTTACATTATTATTGCCGAGTGTGTTTAGAGATCATCAACATAATTTTGAGGAAGATGGTAATAATAAACGTAGTTTAGTCTGTTACAAGCGCAAAAGAAAAAGACTCAAGGAACAAATTCATCCTTAATATAAAGATTACATGTAGCAAAAACGTAATTCTTCTAAAGAAAGTATAGTTCATTGGGTTCAAGGCTACAACTATATGACAACCAGAAAGGATCCAATTTGCTAAAATAATTTTTCAAAAACCTACCAAATCACTACCCCCTCGCTAGTGTACCTCTAGATATTTATCTGCCTCAACTTAATCTGTCTTTGAATTCAATTAGAACGTACCTAGTTGGACAGTTTCAAAATACGATTAATGGTATACGATACTAGCATCATAAGTATTGTTTTCTGTCAGATTTCGTAATATGATTATTGGTCATGTACATGAATTATTTTTAAATAAATGGTTATCATTGGAAACAAATTAGCATTTGGTTAATTACAGTGGTGATATTTGGTACTCTTGTAGTGTACCAACTATTCTGGTATAATTATCTCTAACAGTAAATTATCTCGTGAATTGTTTTTATAGAGAATAATATATATATATATATATATATATATATATATATATATATATATATATATATATATATTTACTAATCTACTATCTGACATACAGAACTCATTTGTTTACATTATATATATCCGTTGAGGTGAAACTTTAGTAGGAGAATTCCGACTCGCGATTTAAGTTATTTCATATATATATATATATATATATATATATATATATATATATATATATATATATATATATATATATATAGAGAGAGAGAGAGAGAGAGAGAGAGTGAGAGATAGATAGATAGATAGATAGATAGATAGATAGATAGATAGATAGATAGATAGATAGATTGATAGATAGATAGATAGAGGGAACAGTTGAGAAAAAAAAACCGACTGAAATTATTTGACGGATTAAAAAGTGCTCAAATGCTGGTCAGCTGAGCATTATAAAATTTTAATTAAATCAAAATGTCATTAGTTTATTATAGTTTAATTCCAATGTCGAGTAGGATGCAGCCATTTGAAGAAACTTGGTTTTATCCGATTTATCTGATTATTGCATCTTAGTTGATTGAGGAAACTTCTTGTAATATGACTATAATAAAATAATAATAAAAAGGTGAGATTTTAATTTAATTTAGTTTATATCTATCTCTATATAAAGGAATCACGTCTACTTTGATATGTACGACTTATGAGTCGAAAATAGATGCCATTGAGCATTGAAATCGTACATAGACTTTATATGTTTATAATAAGGAAAAGTACACATTTTTTTACAGATTAAATGAAGTAAATCAATAATTAAAAATCCCTTGATTTGTGAAACTCTTCACAATTCATCAAAAGAAAATACAAAAAGCATGCTTAAATCCTCATTTCTTGTTAATACCCACCTTCTTTAAGTATCACCTAGAGTACATAAGCAGGGATTTGGATTTTATGCTTTTTCTGAAACAATTGTTTAGCAATTTAGTACTAGTTGTAAATAAAAAAATCTTAATTTTTTTGATTACTGAAAGAAATTATGAACATGTTTCAAATCAAGAGTTACTGCATTTTATAGAATACTATACTTAATGCAAAAAAAAGAAAGAAATTTTGATACGAATAATTTTACATTTTTGATTATTAGCTTCTTTTTATTGTACTTGTTTATAATGTTGCATTTTAGAAGGTAAAAAAGGAAGAAAAAAAGAATTACAAAAATCAAACGCTATGATTGTTTATCGACAACTCTAAAACAAATTTTTAAGCGAATATTTAAATTCGTTTATCGTTAAATTGTTTGATTATAAATGAAAGTTTCACGTAATACTTTGCTGTTTTTACGAAAATCATATACTAAAGATTTGTTCTGAAACTTTTAAAACTTTCACCAGTATAGAGTTAAATATTTCTTTAAATATCTTTTTAAATTTAAACTAAAAACAATTAAAGAAAAAAATCCTAAAATAAAAGAATATTTTTATTTGAATTAGAACCCGATATCTTTAAACAATAAATAAGGACACATTTTTAATTCTTGGCTGACTCCTATCTTCCCTCTTTCAATGTCATTCATTGGTGTTAAAATCTTTTTAGTCCGGTCACAGCCTGGGTACTTCTGCTTGTGTATAAATAAATGAATAAATAAATTGAAACTTTTACATATATATTTCTCAGTGATGCTTTGCTTTTTATCAATCACATATTGAACTGTTCTATGTATTAATAATTAACAATTTGTTACTTTGCTTCAAACATTTTGACAGAAATTTTTATGTACATATTCACTCAAATATAATATGTATACAATGGGGTGAAATAAATATTCGTACATATGAAAATTTTTATTTTTATCTTTCAAACTTAGCCTGAAGAAAATCTTTATATACATTTACTGTATAAGGATGTATTCTACTATTATGTGTTGGGATAATGGTTAGAGTGTTCGCCAATGGCCCGGGACACCTGGGTTCAATCCCAGGTCGAGTCATACCAAAGACTCAAAAAATGGTACTTGATGCTACCTTGCTTAACACTCAGCATTATAAGGTAAGAATCAAGGGTAAAGTGGAGTAACCCAGGGAAAGAAGTAGCACCCTCAACTACACCTTGGTGTAGTAGCTATCGAAAAGGGAGCCTTATGGGTCTCTCTCGATAACGGTCGCCAATAACAACAACTACAATTAGTTTTACAGAAATTAATGCTATTCATTAATTTTTATGGGTGAAAAAGTAATCATACAGAACAATATTGTTGCAATATTTTTCTCGCTTGGTCCAATAATGCTATCATTACCCATAGTGAGCCTTGTAGAATGTTCCAATAATGTTATCAGTAACTATAGTTAAACTTAAAATTCTGTCCGGAACTTTGCAATTGCTTGTCGAACGAGAAGGTTCTGTCATGACAAGAATTAAAGAATTGAGTAATTCACAAAAAGCACTGATTGTTAAGATTTGGAAAGATGAACAAAGTTATAAAAATATCTCAAGAAAACTGAATATTCCTTTACTACGATAAGTTTATTCATTGCAATGTTTAAAAGACATAACATTTTGAAAACAAAAAAGAACAAGTGCTCCAAGAAAGATTTATCCTAGATTATTAAGGAAATTAGGACGCCGGATTAAACAAAATCCAATAGTTACGCGTGAAGAGCTACAGGAAGATATGCGTTCTTCAGGATGTAGTGTAACCAAACGAACAATAAGTCATGAAATGCTGAAGAATGGTCTTTAGTCATGGAGTCCAGAGAAAATTCCTCTCCTATTGAAATGACTACGAGATACAAGGTTGAAATTCGTAAGACTGCATAAGAAAAAGGAAAATTCGTTTTGGGAAAGAGTACTATGGATAGATGAAACTAAAATTGAATTGTTTGGTCATAATTATCGAAATCATGTGTGGAGGAAAGATGGCAAAGTCTACTCACCAAAGAACACTGTACCAACCGTCAAATTTGTCAGTGGCAGTATAATGATTTGGGAATGTTTTCAGCGAAAGGTGTGGACAAAATATTAGTAATAGACAGTAAAATCAATAAACAGATCTTGCAAGAAAATTTGATGTCTTCCGTTGAGAGTCTTGAGCTACATTCTGATTATATTTTCCAGTAGGATAATGATCCCAAGCATACAGTTAGATCTACGAAGAAGTGGTTGTCTGAAAATAATGGTAATGTTTTCCAATGGCCAAGTAAGTTCCCGGATTTGAATTCAATTGAGAACTTGTGGCGATTTTTGAAAATTCAAATCCGAAAAAGAGCACCAACAAACATCAACAATCTGAAGACAGCATGCCTGGAAGAGTGGTACAAAATATCTACTAATTATTACAAGAAACTAATTGAGAACTACAGGAAGAGATTAGTGGCTGTTGAAGTGAATAAATGGTATTCTACAAAGGGTTAAAAGAAGATAATGCATTATTTTTTGTACTGTACGATTACTTTTTTCACCCATGAAAATGAATAAATGGCATTAATTTCTGTAAAATTAATTGTAACCTAAGTTTATATACACATATTAGTAGAATATATTCTTATACTCTAAATGTATAAAAAAAATTTGTTCAGGCTATATTTGAAAGATAAAAAAGAAAAATTTTCATATGTACGAATATCTATTTCACCCCACTATATATATATATATATAACCAAGCATTCCGTCATGGACAGGATGTAAAGCAAGGTCAATTTTTGCTCGGGATACATGGGATTTGAATAAAATGTTTTCGTTCTAGACTGGTTGTGTAACCACAGCTAAAAAACCCTTATGTCCCACTATTTTACTCTAAGCTGAGCTATTATGTGATTGTTCAAAAGTGTATTTCTTACTGGCAGTCCTATTTTGTAACGTTTCACCCGGAAAACAAATGCAGGATGTACGAACGTTTGTAGAATGTCACCCTTCAATGGTTTTTGTTTTTGTCGATTTCTCTCTACACATTAAATTCTATATGATACAATTAGCTGTGGGAATATGTTGTGATGCCTTACTTTAATTACCAAAATATTTCATAACGAAAGGCATTTTCCTGCTTTTATCCAATCCATGATTATATAAGGGTGAATCAAAAGAGTTGTAATAATTTACGACGTGCCAGTTGGCTGCGCGTGTATCACGTGACCGAAGCACTCCAAGCCTTGGTAGGTACCCACCGTGGTTGGTTGTATTATATTAATTGGTGCACTGACACGCGGTGCATCGCTTTACTCTGTGTGTGATTTGAAAACTACACATGTGAACGTACTACATAGTTTAATTTGAGAATTTATCCTTTACAAGTTCCAACTGAGCGATAACACCATCGAAGTAACTTCAAAATTTGTTGTGCAACAAATGAAGATACAGCTGATTACCGTGCAGTTACCAAAGAGTTAAAATTTTGTACGAATTGCAAGAACCTCGACGATCAGGGAACACCAGGCAGGCCTAAAACCATGGATTTCTCCATGGTGGCAAATCCAGAGAGTTTACACTTAGAGAGTATCAGGCGAGCTTGTCTGTTCAGTCTGGTTGATCAACTTTTCGAAAAGTATCAGGAATTTTAAAATTGTGTCTCACGTTACCAACATATTACAAAACTTTTGCCTTACCCCTAATATTATTGAATTTGTTTCAGATCTATTGTCAGTAAAACTAAGAATATATTGGTCAATCACTAAAACAATTTATTACTTAACTTCAATTATTTTAAAATAATTTTTTATTTGCGTATACACTTGAACACACACACACACACACACACACACACACACACACACACACACACACACACATGTGTGCATGAGTATATATATATATATATATATATATAGCCAAGCATTCTGTCATGCTCAGGTTACGATGCAAGGTCAATTTTTAAGCGGAATGCATTGGGCTTGAATTGGATGTTTTCCTTCTAGATTGGTTGTCTATTTTGAATATAAATTTATCCCCAACTTCACAGGCAGGATGTGATGCAAGGTCAATTTTTAAGCGGAATGCATTGGGCTTGAATTGGATGTTTTCCTTCTAGATTGGTTGTCTATTTTGAATATAAATTTATCCCCAACTTCACAGGCAGGATGTGATGCAAGGTCAATTTTTAAGCGGAATGCATTGGGCTTGAATTGGATGTTTTCCTTCTAGATTGGTTGTCTATTTTGAATATAAATTTATCCCCAACTTCACAGGCAGGATGTGATACAAGGTCCTTCTCTTAGACAGCTACTCTTCTATCTACCCATTGCTTAAAGGGGAAGATAGAACAGATCGATTCATGCAATTTTAAAGGGCATTGACACAAAGTAAAACGCAGACAGCCTGGTTCAGAAATGAATTTTAAATCTGAGTAAGACTGATTGCATTTCACATAGCCCTAATACCCTTGGGAAAGGTATGAATTTAATTTTCTCCCCTTCAGCAATGGGTAAATGGTAGGGTAGACTAGGTTCTTCAGACTTGGTGAGGAATCTAGTCAAGGAGAAGGAAAACTCTGAATTCAAACCTGTTAAACTCCACTTAAAAATTGACCTTGTGTCATATCCTACCCGAGCGGCGGGGTTGGGTAAATATGTAATACTGAGTAATTCTAAAGTTATTTCATTTCGAAATCTTTTCTCCAATTTTGGAAGCGAAACTGGTAATTAGGCTCCTTTGCTGTTGTTCAGAACGATAAATGGTTTAATAATTCTGTTTATATTAACGCGAAGAAAGAGCAAATATTTGATACGAAAGAAATACTGTTTTGGACCTTACAATTAAGGTAAAAAAAATGATTAAGATTTCGTAACCAGCCACCTACTCAAAGCTAAAATCCCCGTTATAAAAAACGCAGAATCATCCATGATGTCAGCTAGCAACAAAGTCATACGGACGATATATCGAGTAGAATTTTTGTTGCCAACACGACAACTATTTTTCGAGATGGATCAATTCTGAGAACTGACTGGGAGATAGTTTCATATCACAGGATAAAATACGAGGCATTTAGAAGCTACTCTTCTGAGTGTAATGAGATATCCTATTATTATATTTAAAAGAGAGACTTCCTGTCTTTAGCAAAACAGAATTTCCTTCACTCGGACCATAAAATACGCAGCCCTTTACCTCTATATAAACACAACAACTGACCAAGTCAGTTAGCGGCAGGGCATAGTCCAGGAAGACTAACTCCTTCCACGGGTAGAAGCACACATGCATACCAGCACATCTCCTACGAGCAGTCGACGTGGGATCCAACCAATCACAGCCACCGACTCAGCGCTGCGGATGCCAGATTCTAACCACTCACCGAAGCTCTCTCAAATATCTCTTTTCAGAGATAGTTTACGAAAGTCATTACCAGCTCCTTTAGATGCCTCCTACTTACCAAAATTAAGATAAGTATGAGACAGTTATCGCCGTAGAGAATAAAATCGATGACTCGATTATAATTCCTGGATGTGGTTGTTTGCATTTTAAATCTATGATAATTATTTTTGGTAAATAGTTGGTCAGACTAGGTTCTTTGGCGTGGGTTAGATAATCAGTCTAGGAAAAAAAAAAAAAAAATGCAAATTCAAACTAGCATTACTTCGTTGAAAAATTGACTAAGTATAACATCTTGCCTATGGTGGCAAGGTTGGGTAGATGAATATTTGTTTTTCTTGTTCTAAAAATAAGCCACACTTAATACATATCTATTGTTAACAGCATTATTGCTGTTGTTTTCTTTAGTCTTATGACAATTTTAGCCATCGCTTTCATCACCATCAACTTTAATTAACTTTAATTAATTTTCTTACAAAATCTTTATATAAGCATGTATGGAAACGTGTATGTGCTTATATGCCCACATATATAAATGGCGGATTTAAACCAATAATATATATATATATATATATATATATATATATATATATATATATATATATATATATATATAAATGTGTGTTTGTGTTGGTGTATTAACCAACTCCATCACATGAGCTGGATGCGACGCAAGGTCAATTTCTAAGCGGAGTTTAATAGGTTTTCCTTCTCCTTTTCTCACACCTAGATTAAAGAACTCAGTCTGCCCTACTATTTACCCATAGATGAAAGGAGTAAAGTTGGATTCATACCTTTTCCACGGATATTAGCGCTATGTGAAAGGCGAACTGTCTCATCCAGGATTTGAATTCACTTCCTCGTTTTCACCTCCTACGATGATATCCACGCCAACAAGAGCGCCTCTATTTTGTTTGTTTATTTGTGTGTGTTTGTGAGTGTGTGTGAGTAGATAATATGCAAGAAAAGTTATATAATAAAGCACCATATGCTACTGAAGCAGAGGTTTTAAACCTGAACTAATAAAATTGTGCTTCTGCTGAGCTCAGCCCATTACACGGAGTTTCACGTATTGTAAAAAATCGTCAGATAGGAAAAGGAGAAAAAGTAGGTTGGTAACTATAATTGAAAATTGGAAAATTTGCTACGAGGCATAATTTGCATTCACGTGACTGACACAGACACACAATAAAGAAAACATAATTATTATTTATTGCTTTTTACCATCTGAACAGTTCAAAATATGGGGGAATTCACCTAAAGTTCAATCAGGTGGTGTATTGCTAAAAATTTGTTCATATACCCCCTCTAAGAAATTAATTCACTTTTTTGTTTAATAATTTTTTTTGTTCAGCCGACATGATTTTCCTTCCAGACATCATCTGTGGTGGGTATAACATTTATACACACCTACACAGAAATTAGTATATATATATATATAATATTATGAGTGTTGATCATCAGTAAGACCCCCCCCCCGTATATATTACACCAACATATTTACGACACAATATAACCTTACTAATACCCATTGTACCTCTTGCCCACCATACACATTTACAAATCAGATTCTCACCAATTCCCTACAACTTGCAGCGATGATAATTTGTCCCACTGCCAACGAAACAAATGTATACACATTCGTAACCCATTTTTTGCTATAACCAACGCTTTACGTTCCTGGCCTGATTTAACTTAAAAACACACATCCACACGTACACACATACACTCACACACATATACACTCACACACTTACAACCACACATAAACGAAATCTTAACGACTTTTTGTCTGTATTTTGTCGCATTTTCGATTTTTAATTTCATTCCATCTTCTTAACTGCCTGATGAATGTTGTTATAGACTTCATGAAACCTTAGGTTGCAGAACAATATTTTCCATGGATTATATATATATATATATAATATATATTTATTTATTATCATTTTATATATATATATATATCGTATTTACCAACCCCTCCGCTCGGGCAGGATATGACACAAGGTCAATTTTTAAGCGGAGTTTAACAGGTTTGAATTCACAGTTTTCCTTCTCTTAGGCTAGTTGCCTCACCAAGGCTGAAGAACCTAGTCTGTCCTACTATTTGCCCATAGCTGGAGGGAGAATAATTGGATTCATACCTTTCTTAAGGGTATTAGTGCTATGTGAAATGCAACCAGTCTCGTCCAGGATTTGAACTCGTGTCGCCGTGTTCATTTCCTACGACGATAACAATTACACCTCGGGCAC
>CAUZXS010005085.1:240000-247579 GCA_963585895.1 Sepioteuthis lessoniana | reverse complement strand
CACAAGGTCAATTTTTTAAGCGGAGTTTAACAGGTTTGAACTCAGAGTTTTCCTTCTCCTAGACTAGTTACCTCACCAAGGCTGAAGAACCTAGTCTGTCCTACTATTTACCCATAGCTGGAGGGAGAATAATTGGATTCATACCTTTCCTGAAAAAAAGAGAGGTACTCTTGAACATCCCGCCATAAATTAACAAATTTGTTTCACTTACCATTATTTGCCTAGCGAGTTCATTTATTACTAACTGTCATACATTTGCTACATTTTGTCGTACTAAATTAAATTTAGGGAATATCAATTCTAGTCGGTGTTTTATGAATGAAGTAGTCTCAAAGATCATTAATGATGTAACGAGATGGATCATAACTAAGTGTCCCACACATATGACCATGTACCTGACAAAGTTAAGATTTATAAATATGAGTTGGTTGGTTGGTTAGTTGGTTGGAGGGTTTTATGGCATGTAGGTTATTTAATGCAAAATCCTCTTTATACATATATATTAAATATATATAATTTGGTTGGGTTGGGTTTTATAGCATATCAACCATTGTAGGTTATTTGATGCAAAATCCTCTTTATAAATATATATTAAATATACATAATTTGGTTTGGTTGGGTTTTATGGCGTGTCACCCATTGTAGGTTATTTGACGCAAGATCCTGTTTATACATATATATTAAATATATATGATTTGGTTTTGTTGGGTTTTATGGCATATCAACCATTGTAGGTTATTTAATGCAAAATCCTGTTTATACATATATATTAAATGTATATGATTTGGTTTGGTTGGTTTTTATGGCATATCAACCATTGTAGGATATTTAATGCCAAATCCTCTTAATACACATATATTAAATATATAGGATTTGGTTTGGTTGGGTTTTATGGCGTGTCAACCATTGTAGGTTATTTAATGCCAAATCCTCTTTATACATATAAATGTGCATTATTTATAAACAACGTTTGTGGCTGACATTTTTAAATGAGTTGGAGCTCATTTGTTTGCACATAGTAAAATAGTTTCAAGTATTGCTTGGAGAAAACAAAAATTTAACTTTTGCGCACAGATGAATAGTTTAAAACATTGTTATTTAACTCTAACGATCAAATTTAATATCACTCATTTGTTTGCGCACAGTTAAATTCATGATCAGTCCTATTTGATCCATAGATGGCTTCTTAACAGGTACTAACACTCAAGGCCAGAGTAGATCTGGGAGTAATGGCATTGAAGCGGTACTCTACATTCCCCAAAAGCTACAGGACTGAAGCGTCATCATAAGATAGTTTAGAGATTGCATTTCACATTGCACTAATACCCTTGGGAAAGGTATGAATCCAATTATTCTCCCTCCAGCTATGGGTAAATAGTAGGGCAGATAAGGTTCTTCAGGCTTGGGGAGGCAACTAGTCTTGGAGAAGGAAAACTCTGAATTCAAACCTGTTAAACTCTGCTTAAAAATTGACCTTGTGTCATATGCTGCCCGAGCGTAGGGGTTGGTAAAATAAATGGAGGTGCCCGTGGTGTAATGGTTAGCGTCGTAGGAAATGGACACAGTGACACGAGTTCAAATCCTGGACGAGACTGATTGCATTTCACATAGCACTAATACCCTTGGGAAAGGTAGGAATTCAATTATTCTCCCTCCAGCTATGGGTAAATAGTAGGGAAGACTGGGTTCTTCAGCTTTGGTGTGACAACTAGTCTAGGAGAAGGAAAACTCTGAATTCAAACCTGTTAAACTCTGATTAAAAATTGACCTTGTGTCATATCCTGTCCAAGCGGATGGGTGGTAAATATGATAAGATAGTTTAGTGTCATATCCAGGATATAAATATGTATGTAACAGGCTTTTGATAAATAACGTTGGAGTATCTCGAATGTTGTAACGGTTTGTAGATAAGGATAGAAGAGGATTTGTTGTTAGTGAGTTCATTTCTCACTGGGTGCTCTTTACTTCTGACCTTTTCTTTGGACTAAAGATAAAACTTACTTCCGGTCATACCGTCCTGAATACAGTGAAGTAAGTAGCCGGAAAAAAGTTAATTATATAGTTGTGTATAAAACGAACTTTTGGGTTGAAAACTCTGGAAAAATAGTGTGACGTATACACAAATAATTTCAGTTATTATTTTGATTCTCACTAGGTCCTCCACACTTCTTGCTTTGAGCTAAACTAGTCTTAGTAAATAGCTAATTACATTGTACAATTTTAAACAAAAGTAACAATTTCAAATTTAACTGTAAGCAAATAGAACTATTAGTGTTAAACATCAAAACTTGAAACCATCAAACTGTGTGCAAATAGAACTATTAATTTTAAATAGCAATACTTGAAACCATCCAACTGTGTGCAAATAGAACTATTAGTGTTAAATAGCAATACTGGAAACATCAAACTGAGTGCAAATAGAACTATTAGTGTTAAATAGCAATACTTAAAACCATCAAACTGTGTGCAAATAGAACTATTAGAGTTAAATAGCAATACTTGAAACCATCAAACTGAGTGCAAATAGAACTATTAGTGTTAAATAGCAATACTTGAAACATCAAACTGAGTGCAAATAGAACTATTAGTGTTAAATAGCAATACTTGAAACCATCAAACTGTGTGCAAATAGAACTATTAGTGTTAAATAGCAATACTGGAAACATCAAACTGAGTGCAAATAGAACTATTAGTGTTAAATAGCAATACTTGAAACATCAAACTGAGTGCAAATAGAACTATTAATTTTAAATAGCAATACTTGAAACCATCAAACTGTGTGCAAATAGAACTATTAGTGTTAAATAGCAATACTTGAAACCATCAAACTGTGTGCAAATAGAACTATTAGTGTTAAATAGCAATACTTGAAACCATCAAACTGTGTGCAAATAGAACTATTAGTGTTAAATAGCAATACTTGAAACATCAAACTGAGTGCAAATAGAACTATTAGTGTTAAATAGCAATACTTGAAACCATCAAACTGAGTGCAAATAGAACTATTAGTGTTAAATAGCAATACTTGAAACATCAAACTGAGTGCAAATAGAACTATTAATTTTAAATAGCAATACTTGAAACCATCAAACTGAGTGCAAATAGAACTATTAGTGTTAAATAGCAATACTTGAAACCATCAAACTGTGTGCAAATAGAACTATTAGTGTTAAATAGCAATACTTGAAACCATCAAACTGAGTGCAAATAGAACTATTAGTGTTAAATAGCAATACTTGAAACCATCAAACTGTGTGCAAATAGAACTATTAGTGTTAAATAGCAATACTTGAAACCATCAAACTGTGTGCAAATAGAACTATTAGTGCTAAATAGCAATACTTGAAACATCAAACTGAGTGCAAATAGAACTATTAGTGTTAAATAGCAATACTTGAAACCATCAAACTGAGTGCAAATAGAACTATTAGTGTTAAATAGCAATACTTGAAACATCAAACTGAGTGCAAATAGAACTATTAGTGTTAAATAGCAATACTTGAAACCATCAAACTGAGTGTAAATAGAACTATTAGTGTTAAATAGCAATACTTGAAACCATCAAACTGAGTGCAAATAGAACTATTAGTGTTAAATAGCAATACTTGAAACCATCAAACTGTGTGCAAATAGAACTATTAGTGTTAAATAGCAATACTTGAAACCATCAAACTGTGTGCAAATAGAACTATTAGTGCTAAATAGCAATACTTGAAACATCAAACTGAGTGCAAATAGAACTATTAGTGTTAAATAGCAATACTTGAAACCATCAAACTGAGTGCAAATAGAACTATTAGTGTTAAATAGCAATACTTGAAACATCAAACTGAGTGCAAATAGAACTATTAGTGTTAAATAGCAATACTTGAAACCATCAAACTGAGTGCAAATAGAACTATTAGTGTTAAATAGCAATACTTGAAAACATCAAACTGTGTGCAAATAGAACTATTAGTGTTAAATAGCAATACTTGAAACATCAAACTGAGTGCAAATAGAACTATTAGTGTTAAATAGCAATACTTGAAACCATCAAACTTAGTGCAAATAGAACTATTAGTGTTAAATAGCAATACTTGAAACCATCAAAGTGTGCAAATAGAACTATTAGTGTTAAATAGCAATACTTGAAACCATCAAACTGAGTGCAAATAGAACTATTAGTGTTAAATAGCAATACTTGAAACCATCAAACTGTGTGCAAATAGAACTATTAGTGTTAAATAGCAATACTTGAAACATCAAACTGAGTGCAAATAGAACTATTAGTGTTAAATAGCAATACTTGAAACATCAAACTGAGTGCAAATAGAACTATTAGTGTTAAATAGCAATACTTGAAACCATCAAACTGTGTGCAAATAGAACTATTAGTGTTAAATAGCAATACTTGAAACCATCAAACTGTGTGCAAATAGAACTATTAATTTTAAATAGCAATACTGGAAACATCAAACTGTGTGCAAATAGAACTATTAGTGTTAAATAGCAATACTTGAAACCATCAAACTGTGTGCAAATAGAACTATTAGTGTTAAATAGCAATACTTGAAACCATCAAACTGTGTGCAAATAGAACTATTAGTGTTAAATAGCAATACTTGAAACCATCAAACTGAGTGCAAATAGAACTATTAGTGTTAAATAGCAATACTTGAAACATCAAACTGAGTGCAAATAGAACTATTAGTGTTAAATAGCAATACTTGAAACCATCAAACTGTGTGCAAATAGAACTATTAGTGTTAAATAGCAATACTGGAAACATCAAACTGAGTGCAAATAGAACTATTAGTGTTAAATAGCAATACTTGAAACCATCAAACTGAGTGCAAATAGAACTATTAGTGTTAAATAGCAATACTTGAAACCATCAAACTGAGTGTAAATAGAACTATTAGTGTTAAATAGCAATACTTGAAACCATCAAACTGTGTGCAAATAGAACTATTAGTGTTAAATAGCAATACTTGAAACCATCAAACTGTGTGCAAATAGAACTATTAGTGTTAAATAGCAATACTTGAAACATCAAACTGAGTGCAAATAGAACTATTAGTGTTAAATAGCAATACTTGAAACCATCAAACTGAGTGCAAATAGAACTATTAGTGTTAAATAGCAATACTTGAAACCATCAAACTGTGTGCAAATAGAACTATTAGTGTTAAATAGCAATACTTGAAACCATCAAACTGAGTGCAAATAGAACTATTAGTGTTAAATAGCAATACTTGAAACCATCAAACTGTGTGCAAATATAACTATTAGTGTTAAATAGCAATACTTGAAACCATCAAACTGTGTGCAAATAGAACTATTAGTGTTAAATAGCAATACTTGAAACATCAAACTGAGCAAAAAAGAAATAGCAGTACTTAAAACCATTTATCTACAGACGAATGAGCCACGGGTGGTTTAAATAATGATAGGTACAAATTATAAGTTTACAAATCATATATATAAGAAAATTTGGCATTAATTAACCTAAATTGGTTGATATGCCGTAAAACTATCCCAACAATTTTAAATTTTGTTTGTTAGTCGTAAGTTAATTGGTATAAAACGTTTACTTGGAGTTCCATAAAAATAATCAATACGATCGAATTTTTTTTTTTTTTTTTTTTCATAAAAGTTTTTTCTGGGCTGTAAAAAAATGGCAAGATTCTAAGCTTGCCTCTCTCACCTAAACGTCTATGAAACAAGTATCCGCGAATCCAAAAATTTGCTTCCACCCTAAACCCTCTTACCCTCCCACTCTTAATTTTACTGACCTAACCCCCCCATCTCCCATTCCAACACCTTTATCCCCACCCCAAACTACTGGTGGCACAACCACCACCATCGCTTCACCAGCGTCCTCTTGTCTGGGGGTTTATTTTGGTGTTCTTCGTATCTTAAGTTGATTCCACCACCACGCTGCTGATTTTTTTTTTTTTTGCAATGTTAAATTTGCTGTTACCCAGTACCCCACTCTCTATTTTTCTTGTTTGTCTCTCTACATCTTTCTCTATGTAATTCCTTTGGTCTCAGTCTTCATTCATTTTTTTCGGTTACTTCTCCTAGCATGTTTCTTTTTCTCTTTTAACCACTAGCCTAACCTTTTTCCTTCATTTATCTCTTTTTTCGTTCTCTTCCCTTTTCTTTCTTTATATTTTTTCATTTCTTAAAGTTTTGATTTAAACTTTTTTTGGGCCATTTCCTTTCACTGCTCTTTTTTTAAATTTCTTTTAACAACTTATCTATCTATAAGGTATGTTGTCACTTGCTAAGTTTAGCTTAGCTTGACACAAGGTCAGAAGTATGAGAGGGCTCAGTAAGAACTGACTTCATCAATAATGGTCTGCAAGCCAAACTAAATAGCCATTATATCACGCAAAGGCACCCACCATCAATGGTTTGTTTCTCTACCCTTATTTCTTTAAACAATTTTTATGTACTGCTTCAAATTCACACTTAACGTTTCCTTTGCAGATGCTGGTAGAGTTCGAAATTAGATAGATATGAATAGACTTAGATAGAGCGTTATATATATATATATATATATATATATATATATATATATATATATATATATATATATATATATATATATATGAGAGAGAGAGAGAAAGTGAGATAAGAAGTTAGAAATATTTAAAAGTCTCAATGTAAATTAAAACTGAAAAGTTTTGAAAGAAAGAAAAAAAGAAAGAAAGAAAGAGTGCAGATAGAAAAGTGTTTTGTCTGTGAAAGGCACTGGAAGACACGCACAAGGTGGTGAAAACCAGTTACCAACACCCTCACCGTGTCTAAATCTACAATCGTCATCATTATCATCATCGTCGTCGTCTTTATCAATAAACCGTCATCATCATCGTCTTTATCAATAAACCACCACTATCATCATCGTCTTTGTCTTTATCAATAAACTGCCACCATCATCAGCGTCATCCCCCTACCGTCACCGCTTAAGTCCTCGTTATCACTACTCCCTCCACCCTATCATCATCATCGACATCAATTATCAGCAGCATCCTTTTCTTTAACACCCCCTCTTTTTTTCCTTCACTTTTTTTTAAAGAGTTTAATTAGAAAAGTTATCATAAGTCGAAAAATACGATTGTGGGTGAGGGAGTCTGTGGATAATATTCGCTAGAGAAACGTTGTCAATTCCGGATTTCGGCGCAGCCTTACGGAGGCGGGTCTCTGTCAGTCTGTCTGTCTGTCTGCCTGTCTGTCTGCTCATGTTCACCCCTCTTTCCCTTCAAGTACGAACCGCCCTCCCCCTACGGACGCAAACAAGGAGACAAGAGAGGAAAGACGAAACTACCAGCTCTCTCTCTCTCTATCACCATCAACAGCAGCATCTTGTCATGCGATAGTTGGTCCAAGAGGCACATGCTTGTGTGGAAAATTTCGTAAAAGTGCCCACTGTCAATAGGACTTACACAGTTTAACAAAAAAGTGACAAGGAACGCAACCAGGCAACCACCTTGCATTCTTTCTACATGTGTGTGTACATTTATATATGTATATATATTTATATATATGTATATATGTATAGTACTGTAAGGAGATGATAAGAGAGAAAAGA
>CAUZXS010005085.1:170000-235000 GCA_963585895.1 Sepioteuthis lessoniana | reverse complement strand
ATGTTTGTGCAAAAGTTTTTATAAAGAAATATTTGGTTTAAATCCACTTGTTCTTTTCCATTTCATACTGTTAAATCATTATGACGTGTGTGCGTGAGTCAATTGAATGATGTAACATATAAACTAAATTTGTTAACATGGTATTAAAAAGACTGTCCCCCCACCAAATAATCATAGCTGTTCTTGTACATGTAACCTATTATCTTTTATCATCTTTTTTTTATTATTTGACTTCATATCTGGAAATATAAATGTATGTAAACTTATGTACACGCTTCTATGAAAGCTAATTCATCTTACATAATTATCCTACACCCAAACGTAAGTTTCAACCCACTGGATGTGACAGTTAATTTTCTGGTCACCCCCCCCCTTTTTTTTTCTAGTTCATAATATTTTGAAATAGAATAATCTCAAATTATTTATATATTTTATTAATTTCAAAAATTTGTCTGTGTACACGTTTGTAAAATGGCTGGTGTTTTTGTGCGTGTGTCAAAAGTTGTGCACTTTCTTGAGTTCTGTTTTATCTACGTATTTGTAAACTTTTCGAGGAAGAGTCTGCTATATGACAGTAATGGAGGCGCTTGGTGAGAACGACATTCTCTAGGAATGGTTAGCAAATCTGACCGATATTACATAACCCAAATTTGTGCAAATTGGTTGAAAAAGAAAACCATAACTAATTATTGGTTCGTAAAACTATTCAAAGTTCATTAAAACTTTGTGACCTCCCTGGTGGCTAAGATAGTTTAGTCTTTTTTTTTTTTTTTTTTTTTTTTTTTTTTTAACGGTACCAAGTCCAGCGGGAGGGGGCAGAATCTTGAATGCCATCTGAAGGCAGACTATCCTAATTCCGAATCACAATTTTCCTCTTTTTGTGCTATACAAGTAAAGCCTAAACTCGATATTCTTTTATTTTTTTTTATCAAGTCTCTATTCTTTAAGTTTAGAATACAAACACTGAAAGAGGAACAGCAACAAGTGTCCAAAATCATTCTTTAGAGAAAATGGTAGCAATAACATATCTTTCATAATTTAGTTATAAGTCTTAAATTTCTTACTAAAAATTTAAATAGCGTTTACATTTTTAAAATTCTCCTAATCATGTCTCTTATTTCTTTTAGTTATATTCTGTACGCATAATTTTTGTATTGATAGTTCAGTAGCAAGGGTGCTTCAGGTGGTGCAATGGTTAGTATACTAGTAAACCTTCACAAGTGAGATCGGGTCTCATTGGGTTCTTCATTCATATGGCCTTGTGACACATCTAAGCAAAAAGCTTAGTAAATTACGACTGTACAGTGGCAAGGTTTTCTATACGCCCCCCTTTTTTTCTTCGGGTGTTGCAAATTATTTTTATTCATCAGATAAGTAAATAAAATTGTCATATTCCAACAAGTAATTTACTAAAACTTGATAAATGATAAAATTCCTTTTTAAAATGAATATAGCCAAAGAAAACCACCTGACGGAACATATACCTTTTATTTCATTGAATAGTTTTTTGTAAACTATAGATAAATCTTAGAAAGCTTTCTTAATTTAAGGCTTTATGGTTGTCATAAAGTTATTTTTTATCTTAATTTGTGTATTATGCAATTTCAACTTATTCACTAAGACAACGTCTTAAACTTAGAATTGATAAGCTGAAATTAAAGGAATTTTCAAATAGAATGTTTTTTTTGGTTTTTTTTTATTATTTATTTTATTTTATTTTTTTTTTTTTTTAAAGTTCTCAAAGGAACATTTCTAAAAATGGATTTTTTTATCCCCCAGGAAATTATCTGAATTTTTATAAAACGTCTTGGATTTCGATACTTAAAAGAAATTTGTCCGATGGAATCTTATGTGTGTATTACTCATTTCTTGAAGATTTGACCCGAATCAGGGTATCCGACAAGTGGGTAACGGATTTTATTCTCAGAAAAAAGTTTAATTTAAAAAAATGTCTTTGGCATTAAAAACGAACTTTTGAAAAATAAAAAAACAAAGATAGTCTAACATTGTGTGTATATAATGATTTTCATCGCACAATAACTTGGTAACTTAATGAAAGAAAACTAGTGGAGGTAATTTACTGTTAACTGTTTTAATTTGTAGTTAGTACCTAACCAAGTCGAAATAAAGAAATAAACCGAATAAAAAAAAAATACTTAAGTATTTTTGTAAATTGTAAAAGAAGAAAAAACAATTGACAAACCAATTTAATACCTAACATGACAGATATTTTTATAACATAATCATACCAGTATCATAGACTCAAACACAAGTAAGATTTTTTTTTTTTTTTTTAAATAATCCCATAGTAACTTGGTTTTCTTTTCAGAAGAGTATTATCAATTTTTAGATAACGATTTTTTTTTTTTTTTTTTTTTTTTTTTTTTTTTTTTTTTTTTTTTTTTTTCGAAAAGTATAAAATAAATATTAAGGTTCAGTTTTCTTGTGTAAGTAACCATTGAAGAGTTTTTATTAGATAAGAAAATTAATCAAATTTAGTATTGGGGTTAGAGAGGCACGGTTTGGGTGGGTTGTTTTTTTTGGGGGGGGTCTGTTTTGCTATATATATATATATATGCACGCCCTCCGTCACTCCGCCTTTTTGTTAGTTTGTTTTTTCTCTTTAGTAACTTGATGTAATAATGTCGACAAGTAAAAAAGCTATTATCTTTGCTTTTATCAATGTGCTTGTACAGCATTCTATAATTTATTTACAAGCTTTCAGCCCGTATTCAGTTGAGACCCTCACTATATCAATTTCTGGAATGTTATATAAATTAGATAGGACTTGAAAAGACATTCTTCCATGTCACACATACACTTTTATTTGCAAACACGTGCTCTTATAGACATAGTACTTTTAGTATGTAACTTATAATTCTTCTATACCTTTCCACCATTGATATCACTTTATTTGATTTTTTTTTTTTTTTTTTTTTTTTCTTACCTAAATTTTATGAATATACTTTTTTTTTTTTTATAAGCCTTTTAATAGCATTGACAAATGTTTATTAATTAAATTTTGTCTTTTTGTAGGGGAGGGTCAGAATTCATCGTCCAGAAGAAAATTGTTAAACACACATCCAGACTTAATATGCGCACGTTTTAATAAGAACGGAAAAGGGTCTTAGAAAATAGCATTGCGTTAATTTTTTTTTTTTTTCCCTCCCCCTGCTAGTGCCTGAACAGTCTTGCAACAATATTGTCACGTGACTCGTTACATTCATTAACCCCTACCCTGCTGACCCTCAGGATAGTTTTATGCCGACTTACTCCAGTTAGAAAAATATTTCATTTTCTCTGTGTATTACACTAAAAACTTTTCAAGCTTGCGATTTCGACAACTTTCTGTACATTTTTAAAAGGGTAGATTATTTGTTGTTTTTTTTTGTTTTTGTTTTTTTTTGTTACACTGTACAGTCCTATATCATAGTATGTGTGGTAGGTTTAAAGGAAGTCTTCAATAGTTACTATTTGATCCATGTGTCACTTTATTTTTGAGTAAAGTATTCAAAACGGGTTGCTCTGGAGGAACCACTTTTTTCTTTACTTGGTAACAAGTGTTAACATCTCAGGAATTCTTTGGTTTGAAAAAAATCTATATCTATCTTTTAAGTTATTTTCTAATTTTTATTACTATTATTAGAATCAGTTTCAAGTCGATCACAAGGCAAGTCACGTAACTACAGCAATCCCTCCCACTTGGGTGGGTGTGTGTGTGAGTTTTTTTATAATATATGAATTACACAATATGTAAAATAAATAAAAGGGTTATATCGGATAGACTTGGGAATATCCCGCCATAAACTCAAGATTCACTTCATCCATTTTGACTGCCTGTTGATGTGGATTCGTGAAAAAGTTATTGTCCTATTTACCAACCCCTCCGCTCGGGCAGGATATGATACAAGGTCAATTTTTAATCAGTTTAACAGGTTTGAATTCAGAGTTTCCCTTCTCCTTGACTAGTCGCCTCACCAAGGCTGAAGAACCCAGTCTGTCCTACTATTTACCCATAGATGGAGGGAGAATAATTGGATTCATACCTTTACCAAGGGTATTAGTGCTATGTGAAATGCAATCAGTCTCGTCAAGGATTTGAACTCGTGTCACCGTGTCCACATCCTGCGACGATAACCATTACACCACGACGATAACCATTACACCTCCCAAAAGTTATTGTGATAGACTTTGCCTAAAAGTTAATATTCGAATTTTAATTTCATGGTTGCTTGATGGTGTTTTGAATTCTATACATCTTAAAATTTTGTTTCAAAATCAAAAAAAAAATTTTCATTTAATTAACTTTTGTGTGGAAAATATCAACGAATAAAATTTTTAATCCTAAATTTTTTTTTTTTTTTTTTTTTTTTTTTTAAACTTCACTTTTAATAACTTTTGCTGTCCATATTTATTTGAATAAAAACTTATTTAACTTTCATAAGTATGCACAACTTTTTTTTTTTTCAAAAATATCTTGTGCCAGACTTGACAGTAAATATGAATATATGCGGCTGTATTTCCGAATTTCGTTTCATATTTAAAAAAGAACTTGATTTCAAGGTTTGTGTGTGCGTATGTATGTGTGTGGTAGACTTGGTTGAATCTGACAAACCCGTATATACTTCGCTTATCTACCTCTTGTCCTTAGATCCTCCCTTTTATTTTCTTTATTTTATCTATTTCTTCAAATTGCTAATATTTAGTCTGAAGAACTTCTGTGAATAAAGAATGAAATATTTCCAGTAAACCCCTTGTTTGATTTATCCACTTTTCCTTATTTATATATATATATATATATATATATATATATATATATATATATATATATATATATATATATATATATATATATATAAACTACTCGTATTTTCATGCACTTGTACACCGGCTAGTACAGACTTGCATTTATATTTATTTTAATTTCGTCATAATTACTTAACTAAAAGTTTGTTTTTTTTTTGTTTTTTTTGGTGGGGGAGGGGTGAGTTGCGGGTTGGGTCGTCAACTGATGAAATGAAGATTTTTTTTCTCCCCTTTCTTCTGAATGAAGACTATGATTACACCAAACAACTGAAAATTCCAAGTACATTATTTTGTAAATCAAAAATAAATATATTATGGGTTCATTTTTTTAAAAGTGATTTGTTTTAACCAAGTCTTCATAAATAATTTGATTCTAATCTTAGAATTTTTTTTTATACCAGTTACTTATCAGTTCACGGTGGGGCGTGGTGTAATGGTTAAGCGCTGGACTGCGAAGTCGTAGTAAGCGAGTTCGAACTCCAGTCGCACTATTACGTTCACATTCAGACAAATACCCTTAGGGAAAGGTATGAACCCTCTTATCATCTCATCTATGGGTTAAATAGAGCCATTAGTGTCCTAAAAGGATGGATTTGGCATTAAATAACCCGAGAAGGATAATATGCCATTAAATACAATCATATTATCAGTTCACGTTCCATTCCCGAAGGAAAATTTTTGGTGCCTTACATTAATTTTTCGTTTTACATATTTTTAAAGATTTTCCGGTTTCAGTGATATTGTAAGAATTTTAAATGAAAATTCATAGTATTACTTATAAAACTAAAATTTCTAAGTTGGCATATATGGTCGATTCTTAAGTTATATTGTTCTCTAAACACTAGTAATTCGCACTAACATCTTTAGTACAATACACATTAACTCATAAATTTCAGTATGACTGCTGTGTTTAAAGACTGATGCGGTCGCTTGTCTCTTAACTACAACAAACAAAAAATGACTATGGAAGGAACAGGTGACTACTCTGTTACTTCTAAGAAAAATATCCCCTCCGTTCCACTTTCTCTTTTATTCATCATTTGTATTCCGACTAATATATATATATATATATATATATATATATATATATATATATATATATAATATATATATATATATATATAATCTTTTTTTTTTTTTCTTTTACATATCTTTAAGGAATTTTCTCCCATGAAAAAAGATCAGGTTTTAAACCATTTTTTGACTTTTTTTAAAATATGGATGGATTCTCTGTTTAGTAAATCATTCTATGACTTAATGATAATTTCCTCATCTGTAAATATTTGAAATACTTTTTAAATGATTCAGCCGATTTAGCATTTTAAGAAAACAACGAAATCGCCTCTAATGTCAAAACAAAAATATTGAAACCAATATTATCTGGTTAATAATTTGAAATTTTATATTAATAATCGGATCCTTTTTAAATGTATTTCTTTGACTTTTAACGATTAACGCCAGACAACATTCAAATAGTTAATGAGCTTTTTGTTTGTGTGTGTTTTGTTTTTTGTTTGTTTTTTTTATACAAAATGAATACTTAAATTAAATGTTTTTCATATTGTTTAAATTACTATGGTATACAATTCATAACTTATGAATAATTCTTTAAATTTAAAAGGACTTTTTTTAATTTCTTTAGTTCTCAATGATAATAGTATATGCAAAGTGAGATTATAATTTATTCATTTTTTAAATAAGCATCGAATTCTGTTATAAATCTAATTCACAGATTATTATTTTTTTTTTTTTTTTAATCTCTCTTATTAAAACAGTTATCGATAAAGATGGCGGGGGTGGAGATAGAGGCATTAACTCACGTGACTGAGTTGCCTTTACTGTAGCAATGCTTCAAAGCCTGGTTAATCAGCTTCTCCGGACAACCGTGAAAAAAGATCGGTTGCTCCTGTTTTTTATATAAAAGGGAAGATTTCCGAGTTTATTTTGGCATTTTTTTATCTTTTATAATTTCGAAACATTAGAATGGTGAGTGGTTGAAACTATAAAATCGCTTGTTATTTTTAATAATCTTCAACCACTTCACCCAACCCCAGGATATTTCACTCGCCCACGGACAGAGGTTTTTTGTTTGTTTTTTTTTTTGTTTTTTTTTTTTTGTACATTTGACTAGTTACGAGGAATTTTATGTTTGTTTTGTTTTTTGATGGGGGGGTCTTTTTTTTTTTTTTTTTTTTTCTTTCCGTAGTAAAATAATTTGTATTTCATTGATTTACGAAGTTTGAACATCTTCAGAAATATAATGCCCTAAACATTTAAGAAATTCAATTACATATCAATAAAACTTAATATTTATTTGAAAACGGTAATCCTAGAAATTAGCATCTATTTTTTTTTTTTTTTTTTTTTTTTTTTTTTTTTTAAATCTCTTTTCATAATTTCCAAAGTTTTAAGCTAAGTTTATACGGCATAAGTCTAAATTGGAATTGGGGATAGAACTGTACCTCTTAAAGAGAAGGTATGCAAAATTGGCACTCAAAATTAGTCTTTTATCTACCCTAGAGCCTTCAGTCTTAACCCGGTAAGAAATATGTAACAATTTAAGACAGGAGACAGATCAAGTTTGTTTGGTTTAGGGCAGCTCATAGAAAGATTGCAGTAACACTCGAATTGAAGATGGCCCATCTGCCTTGAAAATCAGTACTTTCTCTGTTTATATCTTTTGTTCAAACCTCTACAGAAAATTTCATTGAGGACAATAATTGAATTTTAATAATTGGTCTAGTGAGATATATAATTTTTTTTTTTTTTTTTTTCTTTGCAAGGGGAGGTCCCATGTGACTACTAAAATATCTAGACATAAAAAATAATTGAGGTACTTGCGTTGTAACTTATCATAGGAAATAGAATCTGGGATTAGTATTCGATCCCTGAGCTTGGCTGTTTGCATTTTACGTCGTGCTAATAATTTTGGGAAAGATGAATCCAGTTATTCTCCTTCCAGTCATGGGTAAATAGTAGGGCAGGCTATGCTGTTTAACCTTAGTTAGCCAACCTGTCTCAGGAAACCACTGGAAATGTGAGACAAGCTCTGCCCGGCTATCCCAGCTCAAGATACACTACATGAGTAGCGCCCCTCTGATCAAACCGGGTGGGGGAACAGATCTAAATTGTGTTATATACGCACATTCTGGGATCGTGTGCTATTGATAAGGAAAACTGAATTCAAAACAAGACCTGGAGAGGGATGGGCTATGCCTGGCTAATTCTGCCCTCAACACGCTTCATGAGTAACACCCCAATACCAAACCAGTTTACGGGAACAGTGAAAGATATATTGATTTTTTAAAAGTCAATTATACGATTAAGCAGCTTTATTTCTGAATTCTTAAATTTTAAAATAATTTTTATATTAACAAATTTATTGAAAATGAAACAACTGAAGTTTAAAAATTGAATTTTCCAGGGTGTTTGACTATTTTAAAATCCTCGTTTGAAGAGTTAAAATTGTTGCACCATTTTTAACACCGGTATCTATTTATAAAGCTGAGCTTAGTTTCGCTCAAAGCGTTAAGCACCCAGTGAGAATCTTACTCGGTTACAATCTTATAACCAACACTGTTCGTCAGACAAACATTTGGTAATTTTCTAAAATGGATGCAAGAGAATTCTTAATAATTTGATCCTCCCCACTAACGATAAATAAAATATTCGGATTTTATTTTGCATCGAATGGCGGCGCTAACCACCGCATGAACTCCTCCTCCGACTGGGAGGGATCTCTACCTTGGTGGGTTGCTTGGGAGCCTAACAAGGAGGGTTTCAACAGCGCCCTAAAAGGACTCGGCCACTTTTTCAACCTTCACTTTTCTGCCTCAAATTTATTTCAACATTTGATCCAGCTAACTGTCATGTTAAACGCTATATTGTTAATCATCAACTATACTGTGTGTGTATATATATATATATATATATATATATATATATATTCCAAGATAAGGCTCTTTCAGCGTGGATATGGCAATCCCATAGAGTGACAACAATCAGACAAAGTTTCTGGGCTAGTGGTAATGATGCTTCAGCCCTGAACCCAGTCATCTGATAAAGTCTTTGTTAGAAGCAATGCTGTTATACAAACATCAGCTATTGTATGATATATGTGTGTGTAATCTTATGTTTTTTTAATGAATGCTACCAACCTATCCGCGATATTAAAGAACCCACGATATACTGAGTTATATTTCTGGTAGGCGTATAGAAATTTTTTTAACGGAAGAATTTAATTCTAGGGAAAAGATGTTGAATATCCCAAGTAGTCTCTGGGGAGGTAGTCCTAGAAGGTATTTCTGAGGAAAAACAATATTTGTTTAGTATCACTAAGACCATCCGTGATAATTTAGATTCTTATACATAATTTGATATCAATGAAATTTGCATTTTGCACTTATACTACTTCATGAAAATTGACTTGTTGTAGGGTCGGACCCCGTAGCATAGGGTCGGATCCTATCACCAACATTGATTGCACTCATTAAAAATATTTGACATTAATGTTGAATATTAAATATTAGTTCGTGAGTTTGATTCTCACTGGGAGTCCCATACTTCTGACCTGGTCCCGCAATTAAGCGAAGCTTCAGAAAGTAATTTTCCTAGAAAGTGGGATATTAATTACAATGCTTTTACCGATGTGACAAAGAATAAAAGAATGTTTCTAAAAAGATCGACTTTTATTCTAATTACTGTTTATGAAATCAACAACACCATGTTTCATTAGTTGCTTTTATAGGGACTATTTCTAAGTCCGTTGTTATATAAAAGAAAAAGGTCTTGTTTCTTCACAAGTGCCAACCAATACTGTTATATCGTTGTAATGGTTAACAAGCTAGGCAAGCAGATTAACAAAGTTTTATCCTTATGAGGTAAGTGTATAAAAAAAAAAACACACACACCTGCTAAAGCATCCCCTCCCCAACTTCTTTGTCATACTCTAATCCCTCAATTATTTTTTTTAATTAAATTCCCTTAATAAAGGAAGATTTTTCTTTTATTTTTAAAGTTAATTCCATAGAGAATTGGTGTTTTTTTTTTCTACTTGACTACAAAAATACGTCATCCGTACGAATAGAAAGATAAACAATAATTAAAAATGTAAATAAAAATTTGATTCTTCGTGGAATTCTTAAAAACATAAAAATCATTTAGCTACACCTTTATTTAGATAATTATACAAAATAAGTTAATGGTGGGGGGGTTGTGGCATGACAGCAAAACAAAAACAAATTCTTTAGTATTTTATGAGGAAAATGCCTTTTTAAAAGAAACTTTATCTTTTATTTTAAATACCGGAAAATTTATCAAAATCCGAAAATTAACCAATTTTTTTTTTGGGGGGGGTGACGCTTTAGCAGATGCGTATTTTTGTACCTTACTAAGGGACTCGTACTAATATCCTGTATCAAATCCAAAATATATTTGATAGATATTGCTTATTTTTACTAAGTTCAGTGGCTCCAATCTCTAACTTTAAATGATGAATTAATTTTAAAACATAATTTTTCAGTTTAACTTTAATTAGTGTCATACTTATGAGTTAGTTAAAAGCGTGGTAAGGGTGAGCCGAATATTCTAGACTTTATTTTTCCGATGTATCACTGAAGGAACAAGATTTAGTTAACGGGTCTGGCTTTAACCCGTTTACCAAGACTTTTATGCTAATTTTTCTCCCACAAATCGCACAATCCAATATAATTGAACCTAACAGAAAAATAAGTCCTTCATTTTATTTTCAAATTAAAGAACAGTGTGTTAAAATATAAGTGCTCTACTACTGTCGGTAAAGATCCTCCAAATTTTAACAAAATAAAAGGTGACCGGTAAATTTAAGCTAAGAACCAAGAAAATCTTTTACTAGAAGGGCTCGTGTAAGTTAGAGGATGGAAACCACCTGTCCTTCGAAATCAAGATGTAAAATGTGTTCAATTCAAAGGCACTTTTTTGTTTGTTTTATCTCGTAATTTTCTTGTGAATGTAAATGTAGCGTTGTATTGTCATTGGTAGCATTTATTATTTATAATTAAAATGAATTCTAAATTCCACCTCAAAATTTTTGTTACAGGACTTTGGTTCCTAAAAGAAGTGTGGGGGATAAAATGAGTGAAATTGCTGCTTTCTTTTTTTTTTTCTTCTTTAAGCCTTTACCTTACTATTAACTATTCGGTGCTTGGGTAACCACTTCCGAAGATCAGATACTACCACTATGTAACGTCAAGTTTGGGAAACTAAGAAAATAGCAGCAAAACCGTTCACTTATTTAAATATTAAAGGAATTCTTTTCATTACTAATTGAAGCACGAGTCGATTGTATTTTTGTTTTTATTTTTTTATTGTATTTATTAAATGAGTTTCTTTTTAATCCATTCGAAACTTTAGTTTTAACATACTCATCTTTAACAAGTTTATATGCTTATATCAGATTCAAGTATATAATTCTTAACTTGTTAATAGTGAATTCAGTGGTGTATCTACATTTTGGAAATGTCCTAAAACTTGAACTCTAATGGGAAGGTTCACATCTTTTAATCTTTTTAGTTTATTTTAACTGAACATCTTCTCGCACTTTTCATATATAGTAAAAAGGGAAGATTGGGCGTTAAGAAAAAAAAATTACTTATACATTAGACCCAAGCATTTTAAGCAATGAGAAGTAATAACTTCTGGGCCCTGAAATTTAAGCTCCATTAGTTTCACAATAGATCCACCCGAGTGAATTAAATAATTTTAAAGATATAAGAAATTTAAAGTGATTTATATATATATATATATATATATATATATATATATATATATATATAGCCCAGTCGCAATAAGATTTTTTATTCATATTAATAACTGGCATTTATTCTTTCCTTTTTAAATCACCGACTCAAAAATATGTATAAGGTTTTGTTTTTCTGACACACATACATATAAATGTACATGATATATTCCTGGTGTTTGAATAAAAAACTTCTTTTCTTAAAGACGCTTTTATCCACTCTAATTAAAATGTAATTATATTTATTTTTAATTAGTACATTCCTTTGAAAAATTCTACTTAAAACATTAAACTTAAATGAATTAAGTTGAGATATAAATTTAACTTAAATTTATATTAAATACTCAATAACTTTTTCACAAGGTACTATTCTAAAAATGATCAAATTTTCTTTTATCCTGGGTTCTGATATAAAGTAAGTAAAGTTGGCGACCGTAGTCGAGGGCGACCCGAAAGCTCCCTTTTCAATAGCTACTACACATAGGTGTAGGGGAGGGCGCTACTCCTCCCCCTAGATTGACCCACTTTACCCCTAATACGTACCTTGTATTGCTGAGTGTTAAGCAAGGAGGTATCAAGTACCATTTTTAAAGTCTTTGGTATGACGCTATCTGGGAATGAACCCAAGTCTCACGGTCCACTGGCGAACACTCTACCCATTAGACCGGTTCTGATATAATAGGCTGTAATTATCTTTTCTAAAATGCTACTAGTGTTTTGTTTTTTGTTTTTTCTTGTTTTGTTTTTGGTGTTATTTTTTGGGAGTGTGTGTGGGTGTTTTTTGTTTTTTTTTTGTTTTTTTTTTTTTGTTTTGTTTTTTTTTTTACTGCTTTTTGTGGTTGTTTGAACTGAACATGTTGATAATTAAAGCTTATTTCTAAAACAATTTGTAATTCTGATTCAGATCTAATGACTTTACACATTTCTCTCTTGATTTTGAAAAATAAATGATATCTCTTTCACACAACATATATATATATATATATATACACACACACACACACACGTTTTTGTTGTTTTTTACTTTCAACCTGAGGTTATCGTCAGAAGAAAAGTTTTTTTTTTTTTTTTTCTTGCGAGGGGTAAGAGTTGATATGCTATAAGAGAAGCCACGAAAAATGCTTTAGCGATGTAGTATATCTAATTGTTGAAAGGAAATTATTTTCTGGTATCAAAGTGTCTTTTACATTTCGATAGTAAAGACACCTGGTTAATAAATATATATATATATATATATATATATATATATATATATATAATGTGCGAGGTTTATGGTTTTCACTTGGTGAGTTAATAGAGGACCAAATTTTGCTGTATTAAATAGAGCTTAAAAGCAATGACAGCTATATATATATATATATATATATATATATATATATATATATATATATATATTAGTGAAATTATAAGGAAACTCAAACCTGGTTAATTTGTCATAAATTTAACCAGGTATGAGTTTCCTTCTAATTGCACTGTGTACGCTCGGTAAGTGATTTTTGTTATATAAACCAGTAAGGAAAGATATGTGACAATAGCCATACATCGAGCACTCGCATAGATGTATATGATATTCCTCATATATTCCTTACGCCAATAATCCACACCACTCCCTTCGGACGCTGACTGGATATTACTTTTAGTAAAATGCCCAAATTTAAATTATGAGTTAATCTTGGTTTTTTTTTTTTTTTTTTTGTTTTTTTTTTTTAATCTAAAGGTTGAAAATCTAATATCAAATTCAGCAGATAATTGAAAATATCCCAGAAAAAAAACTTCATTCTTTAATTCGATCTACCAATTGGAATAAAAATTAGAATATATTCTCATAAATGATTGACATACTGTACTTCTACACCAATCTACTAATTGGAAAAGGTCAGCCTACCTGCTTTTTGAATTTGTATTCAAAATTCTGGCCTTTTAACTATGCACAAATGTGTACATCAGTTAAAATAGACTATTTTCTGTCAATTTGTAAGCTTAACTTTGTGGGATACACTAGCAACTTGACTAGGGGATTTTCTATGGCAACAAACTTCTAAGAAAGCTGTTTTACTGCTATCAAAATCCCAGTTTTTATCATAGCCTAATCAATGCTACTACTTAGATATTCCCAACTCTCTCAGCCACTATGCAGGGCAAGAAAATAGGTTCTTGTATTTCTGTTACGCTATAAACATCTTTTGGGCCCACTTGTTGATCAAGCAAATAAGGAAAGAGTGAAGCATCTTGAATATTTCTTTAAATTAATTATAACAGGAAATCCTTATAGATAAAAATAATTATATGCTTTGACATTTAAAAGTGTGTATTAAAAAAAAACTGGATTGTTAATGAGAAACAAATTATATAATTAAATGGGGAATAAACTTATTTGAATTCTAAAATGAAGCATTTTCATTACCAATTTCAGACTAGTCTCTTTTTTTTCCCCCACTTCATACTACGGCTTAGTTTTACCACATCTTTTTACCTCATACGAGCCCTCAGCTGTTGAAATTACAGTCACAAAGAATAAACTAGTTGCTAATAAGTAGACTTGAACTCTCGTCCCAGATAATGGGAACTCACCTTTTTATAAATCACAAATTAATTCAACTTTTGCACAGTTTTTATATTCTTTTTAATTAATGAATTCCTTAAAGCCTCTATATGCACTCTATACACATCCAATTTGTTTTTTAGGGGTGTGATAAAATGTCCGTTGTAATAAACAACTGGAATTATTTATAGAAACCAACAACTGATATTATAAACAGATGTTCTTTGGACTTATATTAGAATGAAAGAGGTTAACCAATTTGGCTATATGGGTTCTTGAAATATGGGATGAGTTAAATCCCTATAACTGGCCACCTTTATTATAGCATCATTGCATTGATTTTAAAATGATTAAAGGGTTTTCAAGTAACCATATTTACCAACCCCTCCGCTCGGGCAAGATATGACACAGTCAATTTTTAAGCGGAGTTTAACAGGTTTGAATTCAGTTTTCATTCTCCTAGACTAGTTGCCTCACCAAGGCTGAAGAACCCAGTCTGTCTCCTGGAGGGAGAATAATTGAATTCATACCTTTCCCAATGGTATTAGTGCTATGTGGAATGCAATCAACTTCGTCCAGGGTTTGAACTCGTGGCGCCGTGTCCATTTCCTACAACGATAACCATTACACCACGGTTTTCAAGTAACATTTTATGATAGAAACAAACAAATATGATCAGAAAATAAATACTAAACTTAGCGACCTTTAATATGTATTTACGCAATTTCTCCGTACTCGTAGGATGTGACACAAAAGCATTTTTAAAGCGGAGTTTAACAGGTTTAAATCTAGTTTTCCTTCTCCCGGACTGGTTGCTACACCAAGGTTAAAGAGCTCAGTCTGTCTTGCAACTTCTTCATAGTTGGGAGATAACTGGATTTATACCTTTCTCTAGAATATTTGCGCAATGCAAGTGCATCACCGTCCATACTCACGAAACTTATCTCTGTATGCCTTTTCTTGCTTCCTAAACTGAAAATGAATCCCAGTTTGTGATTTGAATATATAGAGGACATAAAAGATGTTTTAGGTGTTTTGACCAATGGAAAACTCAGTGGAATAACTCTTAAACGAGTCTTGGAAGCAACTGTACTGAAGTTGCTAGATAACAAGATGGTTGAAATTTTAACCAGAACATAAATCCTCGTGTGTGCATTTACCCAACCCCTCTGCACGAGCTGGATCTGATACAAGGTCGATTTTCAAGAGGTGTTAATAGGTTGGAATTCAGTTTTCCTTATAGACTGGTTTCCATACCAAGGTTACAGAGCGCAGTCTGCCCAGCTATTTATTCTTAGCTGGAGGAAGAATAATTGAAGTTATGATTTTCATAAGGTTGTTAGCGCTATTTGAAATGCCAACAAAACGGTTTTGTCAAGCATTTGAATTCGAGTCACCGTGTTCATTTCATACGGCGATAACCGTTACACCACAAGCAGCTCTTGAATGCACATACTATACCTGGTCAAAAATGAACATCATTCTTTAGAATGTTGCAACTGTTATTTTCCATCAGTACAATATAGAAGGGAATATTTAATGCTTTCAGTCCAGTCGGTTGGAGGGGTTGTAGAATATGCCGACTGCATCTCTCTAGAGGAATAAGACTCCCCTCTTTCCTCCCAATCAGTTGCCTAGATATGACACTAAAGCATCTGATCGCAAGTCTCCAATTCTGGAGCACGAGGGAGTGTAGACTACATATTTATTGTCATTACTCCCAGATCTGTTTTGACCCGGAATCGTATTTGTGGGAGTTTCATCTAAGGTTCAAATAGAACTGTTTATTCATTTACCATGCTTGAAACTATTAATCTATGTGCAGATAGAACTATTAGTAATAGATAGCAATACTTGAAACTATTTAATTATACAAACGGATGACCATTGGCTCATTTAAAAATGTTACCAATAAATAACTTGCTTTATATATGATACATAAGATTTGGCACTAAGCAACCCACAAGGGTTGATATGCAATTAAACACAGTCTGCTATCCTTAATGCCTCATTTAGTTTGACACAAGATCATTGTCACAAACTCAGTGGCAATGGCTTTCGAAACTAATTTGATAAGGACTGCACTGCAACAGGTGCTCTTTTACTATGAAAGCAAATTATTATTCATAAATTTATTCTAAATTAAATATCAGCCCAGATCTTTGTTTTCTCAATTCTCTCTCCTCAGGTGAAAATAGGTTCATACTTTTATGTATGAACTAGTTGGCAAAGATCTAGTATATAAAGATAATTATAATAAAACTAGTTTGACATAAGGCAACAATAAGACGCAGAGGATTAAATAGCAAATTACCATTTTATAGCTGTGTAAAAATAAAAATATTTTGAACTTTGCAAGAATCCAACCAATTATAGTATTAATAATCTAATTTGGAAACTCGTTCCAGATCCTTGTAGAATTAAAATGATATATAATTAAAAAAGATTAATTTTGACTTAAAAATATAACTATTGCTATCTGATTTTTTTAAAGTCAAACTTTAGAAATGACTTCTCAAGTTAAATTATATCCATACTAAGATAAACAAGGGACACCTAATGAAGGCCGGAGGATACGGTGGCTGAAACCAAAATATAACTATTGCTGTCATGTAATAGTTTATACATTTGCATATAAATTCCATATAGTAAGTAGTAAAGTTGGCGACCGTAGAGCGACCAGAAGGCTCCCTTTTTAATAGCTACAACACCGAGGTGTAGGGAGGGTGCTACTCCTTTCCCTGGATTGCTGCACTTTATCCTTGATACGTACCTTATATTGCTGAGTGTTAAGCAAAGAGGTATCAAGTACCATTTTGAAAGTTTTTGGTATGACGCGATCTGGGATTGAACCCAGGTCTGTCGGACCACTAGGGAATACTCTACTCACTAGACCAATGAGCTGGTTATAAATTCCATATACTAAATGTTAATTTGTCTTACTGGCATATCAACCTTAATGGATTATTTAATGCTAAAGCCATTTTTGTAGAAAGGTAGTGGTATTATCACCATTAACAAGGGGATAAGGGAGTTCATAACTTTCCCAGGGTATTAGTCTAAAAGGAGGTGCTCGTGGTGTAATGGTTATCGTCGTAGGAAATGGAAACGGCGACACGAGTTCAAATCCTGGACGAGACTGATAGCATTTCACATAGCACTTATACCCTTGGGAAAGGTATGAATCCAATAATTCTCCCCCCAGCTATGGGTAAATAGTTGGACAGACTAGGTTCTTCAGCCTTTGCGAGGCAACTAGTCTAAGAGAAGGAAAACTCTGAATTCAAACCTGTTAAACTCCGCTTAAAAATTGACCTTGTGTCATATCCTGCACGAGCGGAGGGGTTGGGTAAATATGATTAGTCTAAAGTGAATGCAATAATATGACTGGAATTCAAACTCTGTCACAATTCAGCCCTTTAGTCATCATTCCTAGGGGAATTCCCCATACTTGATTTAGTAACTGTTATGGCACAGGGGTAGTTTTGGAAGTAATTTGATAAGGACTGATAGTAACTGTTATGGCACAGGATAATAGTTTTGGAAGCAGAAATCACTTTTTCAAGTCATTAATAAGAGTAGCATTCAAATATTTTCAACACCTTTTTTTTTTTTCTTTTAAAATCAAAATTTCATGCAAACTTTTAGTTCCACTTGTGAAAATATAATGTGCAAATATGTTTTATATTATCTTATCTATCAGTGTGTCTCCATGTATCTCCTAAGATTCTTAATGAATCTTAATTTTTACACCTTTCCAACATTAACTGATTTCTATTCAACTCTCAAAATTCTTTTTATTGTCTGTGTGTGTTCCTTTCCCCTGTCTTTTCATTTTTTTTTCTCAAGCTTTCTTACTTCTATCATTCCTATATATATATATATATATATATATATATATATATATATATCTATATATATCTTGCTTTTTTCCAGTTCCTCCCAAATTTAAGTTTCTCAGTCAGAAAATTGATTGCAGTTTAGAAATGCCAGGGATTAAGTAAATACAACACTTTGATCTCTGGTTGAAATGTTTATATATATATATATATATATATATATATATATATATATATATATATATATATAATATATATATATATATATACATATAAATAAAAACCAGAAAAATACAAGTAAATGGAGAATCAAGTTTGACTGAACATGGCACAAGGCTGAATTAGGGAAATATTGATCAGAAAATGGTATTGTGCCGAACTGTAAATAACTGCTTACCTTGAAATTATCATTCTTTTTAATTTACACTTCAGACACAAATCATAGGATCAGTGACCATGATCAAATTCTGACTCAGGCTTTTGATTTCTGTTCATGTTAATGACCTTTGGAATGGCATGAACCCATCTCTTCCCTTATTTCAATATAATGGTAGAGCAGACAGGTCCCTTTTTAGTTTGTGCAAAGGAACCAATCATAGAAGGTAAACTCCGAATTCAAATTAAGTACACTCTACTAAAAAAAAAACTTAGAGTTGTATCCTGTGTTATGGTAACTATATACTTGAGGGAATTTACTTGTTAAATCTTTGCAAGTGGGGGAAAATTCTAAATTATCTCTGTGATGCAGGTTAGATAACCTTTTTCTTTTTTAAATGGGATTCTTCAAATATGGTAATTTAAAAAAAATGTTTCATTGAAATAAAGACTATTGATTTAAGTGTTTAGTGATGAATCTCTCAAGACATTAATCATATTTACCCAACCCTTCTGCTCGGGCAGGATATGACACAAGGTCAATTTTTTTTAAGCAGAGTTTAACAGGTTTGAATTCAGTTTTCCTTCTCCTAGACTAGTTGCCTCACCAAGGCTGAAGAACCTTGTCTGCCCTACAATTTACCCATAGCTGGAGGGAGAATAATTGGATTCATATAAGTGCTATGTGAAATGCAATCAGTCAGGTCCAGGATTTGAACTCGTGTCACCGTGTCCATATCCAGCGACGATAACTATTACACCACGGGCACCTCAAGACATAAATGATACTCATTGTTAGAAGTATCATTTTTATATAGCTTTCTGCCTGTCGACTCATTGTCAAATAATCACTAACAAGAATCTAATATCAATATATTAAGTATACTACTTTACAAAAGTCATTGAAATTCTGCTTAATTCTAACTATGATCTTGCCATATTCAGATACACTAAAATAAAACTTTTGGTTGGTACCATGGAAATAAGACTCCAGTAACTACAAAGACCTTCTTCATAACTTTCACCGACATTTTTTTTTTTTAGGGGGGAGGGGAGATTGAGTTCATTATATGCTGTCAGGATAACAGGTGAAATGTTAATACTTGGAACTTCAACAATATAATTAACCATATATTAAAAATTTTGTTAATGCATTCCTTCCTGAAAGCATCTTAATTTTTTAGAATTTTTTATTTCATTTATTTTAAAGCATATTTTAATTAATGTCTTAACTTGCCTTCTAGTGAAAAATCAGTATTGTTGAATAGTTTAAGAGATGTTAAATTGATTAAAGTGAATTTCTTTGTAAATTTTTTAAATTGCTATAAAACACTGTGCACTTTCCTAGCTGTGCTTACTGTGTTTTCAGGGGATTTTTTTTTTGTAATGTCTGATAGTTTGGAACAATATTCCATTAATTTTTTTTTTCTTCCTCACTTGACCAAATTATTTAAAGCGATTAACTGACCAAGTATAGAAAACCAATAAGATATAGCTGAACTTATCTTGAAATGTGATGCAAAGCTTTTGATAGCCATACTGTTTGAAATAGTCATTTCAAGTTCTTTAAATCTAGTGAGTGTTTTGTATAGTTTGTTGCAAAGAAAAACTTTAATAAATTGTTTAGTTGAAAACATTTAAAGAAAAGTTAATACCTGAAAAAGATGAGTTAACTTTTCTAGAATTTCTTGAAATCTTTAAGTAATCTGCAGATTTTTATATTCCAGGGATATTTTACTTCTTGCAAGTATGGATGAATATTTGAATGGTAAAATAACTCCTATAAATGTATCTGTTTATTAGGACCCAATTCAATATAGAACCACTTCTTCCAACCCAAAACAAGTTTCCAATAACTCTGCTATATATTTAAAGATTTTTTTTTTTTGTTTTTTTTTTTTTGTTGTTCTTTTTTGTAATGGTGGTAGCTAATTTGTAGGTTTTGCTTTTAAATATTGCTTATTAAAATATAAAAAGGTTATTTAAAACTGAAAATGAATAACTTTAATTTTGAATCTTAATCTTTTAATAGCTTATATATATTCTTTGGGGTGATAGTCTATATAATTCTTTGCTGTGATAATGTTATCAACCTTGACCTGAACTAGGAAAGTTAGTTTTATTGTAAATCAAACCACTTTTCTCTTAAATATATTTACCTACAGACATCAATGACTTCACACAACTAAATCTTCAAGTTTTTTTTCCATTCAAAATTATTTTTGCCTTGTTTGCTTTCATTATTTCAAAGTGTGTGTGTGTGTGTGAAATTTAACACTAAAAGGACCTAATTCATAAAATCTTTAGTGATCAATATACAAGTGTAGATCAAGATACTATCGACAATTAGAATATACATTCATATAAATGTAGATAATGTAAAAGCAAAGTGAATTCTCATCTCAGAACCTCATGATCTTAGCTGTAGAAGAGCTCAACAGGATCTTAGCTATAAGTTGAGCTACTCTACAGCTAAGATCACAAGTTGAGCTACAGCAGTTTACTTGAAGAAGTCGGGTATTGATTACCAACTGACTTGCTTAGCAGTGAGATTCCGAGTTCTTACCCTGCATAACTTTTATATCTCAACATCATGTATCTATTTTTTGTCACTGATACTATATCTATACGTATAAAATTATATTGTGTGTGTGTGTATATATATATATATATATATATATATATATATATATATATATATATATATTACATACATATTAGCTTGGTGCAAGTTAGTGTTAAATCTATTCAATGTATACTCTCAAATTCATGTCCACATTTCAAACTAGTTAAACTGGAAGTAAATTTAAACGTAAGTTTAAATTTATAAGTAATATCCCACAAAAATATGAGACTTTACATGCCGATAAGATTTATTCAATAAGTAATACAAATATTTTTGTGCTACTAAATTTGTAATCATATGATCAATTATTTTTCTTAAGCCAAGAGAGGACTCCTCTAAATTTTTTAATATGAGCAACTTTAAAAAATTTTAAATGCCTAAATAGATCTAAATATGAAAGTACCCTATCTAATAATTATCATTGATGTACAAGCATGCTATTTGAATGTGTATACACAAACAGATATCCACAAACAATGGATAATAGATTAAGACATACATGAACTCATAAAATATCTATTTTCTGTGATATATGTTTGTGTGTGTGTATTTATTTTTATGTAGATACTGTATTTTTTATGTAATTTGCTAAATTCAATATCATTTATTTTCTCCTTGGAAAATATGTATTTAATTATCCAATTTTAATTTGCCACTCTTTTTGTCTTACTCATACCATGCACTTAATTTTTTAAAAAAGTAAACATAAAACAAGTAATGTGAATTCTTTTAGTTTCATGCCATCAAAGGACTCCCTTCCCTTCCCTAACCCATTATCCTAAAGATTCAAGGAACTCTGACAATTATTAAAACCACATCATTGACTTGCTTAAAAAATTAACACCTAAAAAAAACATCTGTGAAACTATGATTCTATTTGGTTGAACTAATGTGTGAATTATTCCTCAAGTTGATAAGGAAATTAAAACAAAAAAAGAAATTAATTCACTTTTAGTGCTTTCAATTTGGTGTTTTAGACAATTAAACAATTTACAGAACATTTAGCCTAGAAAAGACAACTAAATTGCTTCTGTAAATGTATAATGTTAAAATAGAACTCTTGCAGCAGCTATATATTAAGTAATTAAATAAGATTAACAAAATTTTATGGAGACTCTTGAGCAAAGCATTTAAGATTTTTTTTTTCTTAACTAAAATAAGTGTTTAAAAAAAAAAAAAAATCAACATTTAAAGGTTATATTATGATTCTTAATTTTATATAAGTACTATCCAAGACAATCACAAAAGCCATTAACATAAAATAAAAAAGCAGAAATAGAAAAATTAAAATTCTAAAGTGCCCAACTAATTCATTCTTCCCTGCATCATCTTCCTATCGCATAACTTATTAGGTTGTCAGGATGGTTATTAGGCAATGGGAAGGTTACTAGGGTTATGCCCATCTCCTCTATGTAGTGGACTGTACTGGATTACATGGTACCAGTTGACAGGGAAAATCCCCGAACATATTTGTATAGCTAGTTATGAATACACTTTTCCTTGTATAGTTGCTTTACCAAGGCTCAAAAGCCCAATCTACCCTTCTGTGTGTGTGTGTGTGTCACTCATTAGTGTCAAAAGGTTGCAATATCTGGGATAGATAATGCATGAATAATACAATATAAATTAAAACCACTTTACACATGATTTTAGGATCATCAGGCAAATATATTAAGATAACTGGAGAGTGGTGAATGGAATATAAAAATGGAATTGGACTTGTATTTTAGATGGTAAAGTATGTGGAACAAAGGATTTAACTTTATTATTATTATTACCATGTTGACACATTCTTTCCTGAATAAAATAATTTCCTGACTTGTATATTAGGATTTTTTTCATTTCAAAGTTTTTCCTGATATTCAAATGATTATTTTTCAATCTCTACACTGCTGTTTTTATTGGGTTTTGCTTTTAGTTTTGTTTTTGTTTTTTGTTGGGAGGTTGATTTCTTGTGTGTATCCAACTTGAAAAAATCTAAAGTTTTTCTTTTCTTTTCTTTTCTTTTTTTTTTTTTTTTTTTTTTTTCTCCCCCTCTAAATATGACTACAAATCATGTTAATCAAGATTTCATAAAATCCTTCACTTATTTGATTTCCCAGGCTTTCAGAAAAGTTGCTAGATTTTTCAAACTGAAATTGTGAATTGAAATAATACATTAACCTTTTTTTTTCCCTCATGAAGAAAATGATATACTTTGATCTGTAATCATAGTTATCTAAAAAATCTTTAGGATAAATAAACCCTTTCATATTGTGTGTGTGTCCCCACTTCCTCTTCAACTATTTCAATTTTTTAAGCTGCTTTCCCCCCGCCCACCTCAGTATATCTTAAGTTAAGACACACGATACAGAATTTTACAATTTTTTTTTTCCCCTTAAAACTGAAGAAAACTGACCCAAATCTTTTCCATTGATGCAGAACTATAAATTCTCTGCAGGTAGATTCGTGAATTTAAACTTAACATTAGATAAGTAAAACTCTTCATTTATTGAAATAAAATAACTTAAAATTTATTCTTGCTCAGTAATAGTTTACAAATTTATTTTTGTGTATTTCACAGTCAATTTTTTATTATATTTGGTTTAAAGGTGACATTCTTTCTTTGTATAATGATTATCATCTTAGGAAATGAACATAACCTGACTTCAAGTCTTGAAAAAGGCTGTTTGCATTTCCCTCCATGCTAATCCCCCTGGGGAAGGCATGAACCCATCACATCTTGCCCAAACTATGGGTAAATAGAGCAGACTGGACTTTTAACGTTGGTATAGTAAAGAGTCTAGGAGAAGGAAAACTTTGAATCCAAACCATCCATATCTCCCCTTAAAAACTGATCTTGTCACATCCGACCCATAGGAAGTCAGGAAAATCCATAACGGATTCAAGGCCTCAAATTTCACATTTTTAAAATCAGATTTGCCACAAAACTTTCTGACTTGTGTACTTAAAATTACAGTCATTACTCTGGGGTAACACTTTTATTTTTATTTTGCTTAAAACAAGTCACAAAAATTAGTCTGCTTACCTCAGGGCTGACCTACTGAGATAGATTGATATTTTCTATTAAAGTTATTGTCTGTATTTGCCATCACCACAATCGTAAAAATATCACGACAGATTTGGGGTTGGGCATATCGGTATATCCACCTAAAATGCACACACGTCAAAAGTGAATTTTATGTTTCTCTTTGAAATTATCCAGTTCTTCTGACTACAAGTCCAGAAGTGTCCCTCATTATTAATGTCAGAGGGGGTAGTGTTTGGTGGATGAATCTCCAGTCATCAAATATAAAATATTTGTTTGACATCTTAGACTAAAATGAAAGATTTTAATGCTGATTTTCAAAAGAATGTTATCCTGACACCAAAAAATTAGCACAGTGCAATCCCCCACACACACCTGCTAATTCCGGAAATCGTCCAGTTTAATTTTTACTTTTTACACAATAGCTATTTTGAACTAATTAAGTATGAGATACACGAGGTACTCTGAACAGCATAATGCAACAAACACATAAAATTCTTTTTATATACCTTTTTAATATACTGCATTTTGTCTGCAGATATAATATAAAAATGATTACTTAGTCAATTTTTCTTTTTTAAGAAAAATAATTACAAATGCACATTAATTTGGGACTAATAATCAATAATTTTGAGTTGTATTAGTGTTAATTTAATTTTATTTTTTATTTTATATATTTACTTTTTTTTTTCTTTCTTTCAATCAAATTTTTTTAAAATAATTAATGAAAATACTTGTCAGTTATTAATAAGGATTTTGATTGTTTGCATAACAAAAATTTAAGTTTGATATTTAAATAAGTGGGATTATTTTGTATATAGATTTTTATTTAAATATATTTTACCAAAAGACTTTTTTCTTTTAAAAGGTCTTAAAATTTTTGCTCCAAAAATCACTTATTCTTTTTCCTTCATACCAAAGAAAAAGTTACTTTTACTCCAGAGCAATATCTAATAGTCTTAAACAGATATTGTGCTCTGGTTTTAAAACAAATACCTAAACAAAACATCGGAGTGGTAGCACCTGACAGGGCCCTATCTATGGGTTAAATAGAACTAACAGCATACTTATGCTAAAATGAATTGTTTGAGTAAACTGAATAGCTTGAAATGGAAATGTTTTTGACAATTAAACCGTACTTACATTTAAACTATGTGATTATGCTTAACTGAATTATTTGAAATAGAACTGTTTTTTGACATTAAAACTGTATTTACAATTAACTGAATTGTTACATATAACTGCTTGAATAGTTTGAAATAGAAATGTTTTTGACAAACTGTACTTACGCTTAACTGAATTGTTTTAAATAGAACAGATTATTCACACAAAAATTGTAATGTAATAAGATCAGCTATTGATTAAGTGTAGTTTCATAGAGATGTGTGTGTGTGTATGTATGTATATATATATATATATATATATATATATATATATATATATATATATATATATATATATATATATATATATATATGTTGGTGACCTGAAGGCTCTCTTTTCAATAGATACTACACCGAGGTGTGGGAGCGGGCACTACTCCATTCCCTGGATTGTTCCACTTTACCCTTGATCCTAACCTTATAATGCTGAGTGTTAAGCAACGCGGCATCAAGTACCATTCCCACCCCGAGTCTTTGGTAGGACTCAACCTGGTAATGAATCCCAGTCTCTCAGGCCCTCTCACTTGGCCAATGGCCTGGTGTTATAACATGTTATATAACATGTTATAAGAAAAACATTATTTAATGAAGTTATTTTCATATATTATAATGAGAATGGAGAATATATTTGATATATGCCCCCAAATATGAGCAATTATTTTTCTCTATTTGGTTACTTTATTTTTAAAAATCCTGATTGAATTATGATTTGAGAAATTACATCATCATTTAACTTTATTAATGAAAGATTTCTGCACTGAATTCAATAAGACTGAATTCATTGTTAATTCTTTTTTTGGGTAATATAGATATTAAGATATCAAATATAGCATATCTGGGTTGGATAAATATTAAAATATTGTATGATCAACATACTGTGTGTAAAAGTTAAGTTTTCTAGGCTCTAATTTCCAAAAAGTGCCAGGAATATTTGTACGTGTTTCAGTAATAACATTCTAACCTTTAAAAAAAAAACTTAAAATTACATTTGTGTAACCATAACCCAGCAAAAATGACAGATTATAGCAAGATTTTTATTTGAGAAAAACACAAAAAAGCTCTTGGAGAATAGAGAAATTTCCAGTTCAATTTTCAACTGAGTTAATTTTGTGGGGCAGGCATTTGTATTGAATTTTTTCTAAAATAAAAATCCAAATTCTTGATGTGCAGTATTATACCCATTTTTTTTTTTTTTTTTTTTTTTTTTTTTAATTTATTTTGGTTAATTTTCTTAACCAGAGATTACTGGGTTTTATTTAAATGTAGACCAAAAATAGAACAATGAAGTGGTAAAAATAAACAAGTACACTCCCTCAAAAAATTATTTATGGTAAGTATATTTTTAAGCTAAACTTTTTTTTTTTTTTTTTTTTTTTTTTTCTTGATTAAAAATTTGGTTTTGGTTTCTTTTATTTAATGGGATATCAACCTTCATGAGTTACTTAATGCTTAAGCAATTCTTGTAGAAGAACAGTAGAGATATTATTTAACCCATATCAAGTGGGGGCAATAAAGGGGTTCATACTTTCCCCAGTGAATTGGTCTGTAAGTAAATGTAATCGAGAGACTAGAGTTCAAACTTACTTACTTCAAGGTTGAAATCTTGCTTTTGAGCCTTCATACTTTTGGGAACCCCTCTTGACTTGTATTCGAGGTGCATACAATAAGTTTCCAGACTTAAAATTGGTGTAGACTCTTGAAAATACAGTGTTATTGCTATACATCCTATGAGATGACTGACCAATTTTTATGATTTCAGGTTCAAATTAACAGCTACGGCAGGAATTGGAATACACCATACTAAAACCTGATTGTCACAGCTGGTGAATTTCAAAAATGCAATCTGACACTTTAGAAGAACGATATGCAATAAAATTCTGTTTTAAACTTGGAAAAAATGCCACAGAAACATATGGAATGCTTCAGAATGCTTTTCAACCATCTTGCGTGAATTGAGCATCAGTTTTTGAGTGGCATAAGAGATTCAAGGAAGGCAGGGAGTCTGTGACGGATGATGAGATGTGTGGGAGGAGTAAGGAAGTCAATACACCAGAGTTGATTGGCCAAAAGGTTAGGGTTACTATGTTGAGGTTTTAAGGGAGTTCAGGAAGAGATTCCATCGGCAGAGGCCAGCACTCTTCAAATCGGGTCAGTGGCATTTCCACCAGAACAATACACCGGTCCTCAACTCCATCCTTGTCACAGACTATTTGACCAAGATGGGCATCAAGACAATTCCTCAGCCTCCCTATAGTCCAGATGTTGCTCCCTGTGACTTCTGGTTATTCCCTAAGCTCAGAGGCTGTGACAAAGGTCATTGACATGCTAACATAAGAGGACTTCCATGGGGCCTTTCAGAAGTTGTTGGAATGGTACAACAAGCATTGCAACCGGAGGAGATTACTTCGAAACGGACTAGAGTTTCATGTGTGTACTATCAATAAAAGTGCCCATACAAAAAAGGCTGGAAACTTATTTAATGATCCTCGTATTAGTGCAAAGTGAAGCGCAAACAAGTCTCATCCATAATTTGAGCCTGGGTTACCAATTTCATTTTCTTTAACAATAATCCTTACCCTCAGAATCTTCAAATATAAGTAGATATTCACCTGCAGGTAGTACCTGTAACCAGTAATACTTCATATGAAGGCAGATATTTTAACCTGTAGGTCCTCGCCAGTTGACCATTAGTAGACCCAGAAGTTGTCAACGGTACGACATGTGCATTGCAGCCAGAGGAGATTACTTCGAAGGGGACTAGAGTTTCATGTGTGTACTATCAATAAAAGTGCCCATACAAAAAAAGTCTGGAAACTTATCATATGCACCTTGTATGTTGAAGTATAGCAGGTAAAATGCTCATTAAAAAAAAAAAAAAAATAGAATTAGTTAGCCAAGTTGTTTGTATTTGACTTGCTTGATTCACTTTCTTTGTTTAATGACATATCAGCCTTCATAGGTTATTTAATGCCACTACCATCTTTCAAGAATAGCAGTGATATTGTTTAACACATTTCTGGGGGTGGGAATAAGAGGTGTCATACCATTTTTCTTTTTTTTTTTTTTTTTTTTTTTTTTTTTTTCCCCAAGTGTATTAGTCCAAAAGTTAACAAAAAGCACAATTAGTTTGCATTTATTTTTGGACTTCTGTCCAGCACTTTAGCCGTTATATCACTGGGATTCCTTAGTTACAATGTTGTAGAATTTAATGATAAATATCTATTTTGACTTTGTTCCACTAAAAATAAAACCTTGGTGTAGGTTTTAGAATTTTTTTATTCTTCCTTTTTTTTTTTTTTTTTTTTTTTTTTTTTTTTTTTTTTTTTTAAATTAAGGATATACATACCTGTGCAAATGCTGTAATCATAAAATTCTAATGAGAATTTTTTTTTTTTTTTTTTTATATATAAACACAATACCATTACGAGCAACAAGAACCTAATGGTTTTGTAGAAAATTAGGGTACCTCACATGGTCTAGCTCATTAATCATAACAGCAGGTTGTGAGTTCAATTTTCATTTAGAGGCTCTCATATTTTTGACTTTGTGTCAGACTAAGAAAAGCTTAGAAAATGTCTGGTTTCTTTGTATAATGGCATCAGTGATATAATTAACCCATCGCTGGGTTGATAAAGACTCATAGCTTTCTCAAGGGCATTAGTTCAAATGTGAATGTAATAGCTAAACTAGAATTCAAACTTATTTCAATGTTGTGTGTATGATACAATAAGATACTTTCCTGTTTAGGCATAAAATTTTGATAGTATTCAAATATTATATCTAGTTGGAATTAAAATTGGATATAGCTGGACTTGAATTTGAAATTAAGTGAAACCTTTGATTATTCTGTCCAGAAAATCTCTTTAAAAATTCAATTTTACCTCAGTTATTTGTGCTGATTGTATAAAATGAGTCTCTTGTGTTCTCGTTACTATCTTTGAATGCAAGAAAATAGTAAAAAATGAAAAGCTGTATGTGTATATAACAACTGCCTACAACCAGTTATGACATCTTGTTTGCCAATAACAAAAACTAAACTCTAAATTCTTTTTAATTTTTAATCAGATATGCCTACATGATAATCTGCTGCTGAAACAAACACACACACACACACACAGAGTTCGAATCAGATTGATTGCATTTCACAAAGCACTAATACCCTTGGGAAAGGTATGAATCCAATTATTCTCCTTCCAGCAATGGGTAAATAGTAGGACAGACTGTGTTCTTCAGCCTTAATGAGGCAACTAGTCTAGGAGAAGGAAAACTCTGAAATCAAACCTGTTAAACTCCACTTAAAAATTGACCTTGTCATATCCTGGCTGAGCAGAGGGGTTGCTGTGTATATATATATATAACACGTCTTTAGAGGATGATTTTATTTATTGAATCATTTGCCAGCATTAAATATATCAGCTTTTAGACCTTCATGAGACCATATGAGTTATAAAATGAACCAAAGAAAATGAGAAAGTTGTAAAAACGTTCATATTTCCATTTGGTAGCATTCTGCTTCAAATCTGATGTAAATAGCATTCCAAAATTTAATTCAAAAAATCCATATCACGTCAGTCTATGTATGTTAATATTTATAGTTGTTCATACCTACCTATTATTAATTATTCTATAACATATCTTTATAAATGTTAGCCTTCATTTTATCTGTTATACTTCCCTCTTTTTACATATCTCTCGGTATAGACAGACATTTACATTGTAGTTTCTTAAACATTATACTATTATGTAAATACATAAGCATGTTATACATTTTGTTATATATCATAAAATATAAAGTGAGAACAGAAAATGAATATTTAAATAAGAGTTAACATCTGAATCTTTTCTGCTTTATTAAAGTATTTAGGAAAGTATATTCTCAAATCAAAACCCAGTTTAAATTTTAGAATTGTTTAAAGACAAGATTATCTATTAAAACATCGCATTTGTAAGTGACCATGCAATAAAATTAATGTCAAATTCTGATATAAAACAAACACTATTAATGATGGCTACAAAAGCTATTTTCTAGGATTTTAAATGTCTCGGTAATAATTAGTCATTTTATGTTTTATTGACAGTTTTGAAATATCTTAATTTAATCCTGTCTTAGTTTCTCCACTTTTAAAGATCAATTTAATAATTAAGTTGTATACCTGCCATTACTCGTGTGTGAGTGATGTCAGGCATATTGTGTGTACTTGTCTTTTTCTATTACCCTTATGATTTTTTTTTTTTTTTTTTTTTTTAAATATGTATAAATAGTCCATGTTTTAAATAATTATATGATATATATTTCATTGATCTAGATAAGAATGTCTTTTCAGGGATCAAATGATATAATAACTTAATAATTGGTTCTTAAACCTGTTTTCTCAAGTCTTGAAAAATGATATACATTTTAAAACTCTAGGGGTATTAATGTACATATTATGGCAATCAGAAAATGTCATAGGTTATTGAATAAATTTATTTGCAATGTTTGTATGCATGTACAAAGTATTTTATTTTTTCAAAATTGATTTTTTTTTTTTTTTTTTTTTTTTTTTTTTTTTTTATATAAGTGAAGTAGTTGATGCTTTAGTCAGACTGCTGAACATTTCTTTTTATTGTTGTCTATGAGACTTTTTATGCATCTGTTTTAAGGACAGATGATTTAGATAATGTTTAAATAGCTCTGTTAGTGTCTGATTATATCAACATTTATTTTCATCAAAAAGTATTCTGTTGCAGGTCGAGACCATAAAAGGAAAGCCATAGCCTAACATTATATAAGAGAAAAGATGGATAGATCAGACACAAAGAGTTTTGTAGTGATATTTCATTCTTTATTCAAGAACTTCTTCAGACAAATATTAAAATCTTTAGTCTGAAGAAATTCTTTAATAACTCTTTGTGAGATAATTAATTTTTTGATTATATAATGTGCATGTTTATTTTTTAAAAAAACACTATACATTGTTTTTAAACAATTATTCATACAGCTGATTTTTTTATCTAATCTATTTTCTAACAGTATTCAACTGGTGTTTCTCAAGATTTTGTTTTGTTTTTTTAATTAATGTATATAAGATACCTTCATGTATTATTTACAAAGGTTAGCATAGTCTGGAATAAGGCTGCAATTGTTTGGCTCTAATATACAACTCCAACAACAGTAATAGACTGCCTAACTCATTGCTAAAATCCTTTAAAATGTTATACAGTCTTTTAGTTTAGTTGGGTCATTGGGTTTTTTTTGCAGGGTGGGTATTGGTTCTCATATTGCATTAGAAAAATGCTCAATTGATATATCATCTGTTTCAGTGTTGTCAAACCAGCGATAGAAAGAATTCCTGGGAAAGTGACAGGGGTAGGAATTTAGCTGTATAATTGGGATCAGAGGTTAGATTCAAACTGTTAGAATATTGATCTTGTGAAAAACCTAATTCTACGATCTTGGAAGTGGAAAGGATGTTCTGAAATATGGTAAAAAAAAGGAATTGACAAAAATGTTTGCCCATGACGGATAAATCTTTAATTTCATCGTCAAAATTGAAATAACTTCAAACTTTCAAATTTAGATTGTTTTTTTTTTTTTTTTTTTTTTTTTTTTTTTTTGTCCTCTCAAAACAAGGTGAAAAAGGTACATTGTATCTAGCCCGTGAGTGTGAAAATTTCGATTGACCTCAACATATTTGCATAGATATGCATTTTACCAACCCTTCTGCATGAGCTAGATATGAAACAACATTGATTTTTCAACAGTTTTACAGGTTTGAAATTAGTGCCTTCTTCTAGAGTGGTTACCATACTAAGGTTGAAGAACCCAGTCTGCCCCTACCATTTACCTGGACTTAAGGCAGTTTTTATTTCACTTGGTGACTTGAATCCTCTTCACCCTTTGTGTCCAGCTATAGAAGGGGAGACTAAGATCACAACCTTTAATAAAGCAACCAGTCAAAAACTCTAAATTCAAAACCAAAGTACATGGAGTAAGCTACTCTACCCCCATAAAAAATAGATATGACATGGCCGTGTTCCAATACTAATTCCAAGGAGTCTCCAAGATACAATTATCAAATCTAGTTATAAAAAATAACCTGCAGATCAAAAAGAATGTCACCTGCATAGTTATGCTTTGATCATAGGTAACTCATCCATGTAACAGGAAAATATTTTACTTTTCACTTTTTGAAATAATAGAATTAAATGAGATGCCATTTTTACCTTTTTCTAAAGAGGAGTTTGGATAATCATCTTTTCTTCATTATTGTGCCAAAATTTTAACAAAACCATTCTGAGCTTTTTCTGTATATTTATCTGAATGAAAATTCTTTCTTAATTTTCACTACCAGAAAAAAAAAATCATAATAGCAAACAAAAATCTTAACAATGTTTGTATTGTAAAATTAATATTTGATTATATATTAACATTGATATAATTAAGGATCAAATGAGAATACAATAAATTAGAACAAGCTTTCAAGTTAGTGATAAAAAATGTTTACTATATATATATATATATATATATATAATGTGTTCAATATTGGTGATAGAGCATATATAGTTTCTTGTTATTGTTGGACTGATTATTACATAAATGAGAAACAGTCATCAAACATCATTTACACTGTCTATACTATCTTTAATATAAATGGTTCTTGAACTGTAATATCATATTAAGAAACCCATTTACTTATGTGGAACAAAAACTTTTTTCTCTTGAAATTTATTTTTAAGTTAGCCAACTGTACTCAAGGGTGACCTGAAAGTTCCCTTTTCTATTGCTACAGCACAAAGATGTAGGGAGGGCACTTTTCCTTTCCCTGGATCCTCCACTTACCCTTGATCCATACCTTATAATGTTGAGGCATCAAGATCCTCCCACCCCTCTTTTGAACAGGATGCAGTACAAGGCCATTACCTGGGTGGGGAATATATATATATATATTTCAAATTGCATGTATATATATATCAACACTCACTTCCTCTTACCAGCAGGATGTGACACTAAGTCAATTTTCAAATGGAATTAACAGGTTGGAATTCATTTTTCCTTCTCCTAGATTGGTTGCCATACCAAAGTTGAAGAACCCAGTCTGCCCTATTATTCACCTATAATTGGCTAGAGAATAGTTGGATTTATAGGTTTCCAAAGGGTATTAGCAGCCTCATCCAATATTTGAAGTGTGTGTGTGTGTGTGTGTGTGTGTGTGTGTGTGTGGTCATGGCACAGTTTAAGAATCACAAATGTTTATGTCTACACAAATGTCGTTAAAAAAAAAAAAATACAATTTTGAAAGTCATACACTGAATTCAAGTTTATACACATTGATCCCATACTTGAGTAAAATGAAATTCCTCCATATCTCTCTTTGTGTGTGTGTGTGTGTATATATAGATAGATAATCTCCTGTCCCTAAATTATCTTGACCCACAGCTGGACTCAAGTATTCCACAACATTGATTGAGAAGAAATAGGCCTTACTTTGCAATGCTGGCCCATGATTTATTGGTAGTTTAACTTCAGTCTTTTCTTTTTAGACTAGCGACAACCAAATCTGTCCCAAATACATAATCACTGAAAAAAAAATTTTAATAGATTTGATAAAATTAATAAGTTTGAGTAACAATACAACGTAAGTATTTGGGGAAATACTGTTAATTTTATTGTATATAAAGAATTTAATTTATGGTACTAATTACAAAATATCAATTTATAGACTTCACCCTATCACACAAGAGAAACAATGATTAAATATATGGATAATTCATTCTACAGAACTAAAATATTTTGCTCTGCTTAACCTAATAATGATCTGAGAATATGGATGTTGCAACTGACAAATTTAAAAGCACAAAATGAAAAGGCTTCAAAATCTACTGATGATTTAAATGATGAATTAAAGGACTTGAAAATATTATTGCTACTTGTGAAATGAAAGATTTAATAAATTATAATTGGAATTTTTCATTAAAAATAATGGGAGAAGTTCTTGTTGTTTAAACTTGTCAAATTAATTGGAATATTGTATTGCTTTTAATATTGATCTGTCCAGGAAAGGATATACCTTATAAGGTTCAAGGGCATTTGTGATGTAATGAATACAGTTATAGAAAATGTACAGCAATACAAGTTCAAATCTTGGGCAAGGCTGTTTGCATTTCACAGCACCTTTACCCTTGGATAAGGTATGAACCCAATTGTTTTTCACTTCAGCTATGGACCAATAGTTGGGCAGATAGAAGTCTTTAACCTTGCCATGGCAACTGGTATAGAAGGAACAATAAATTCAAACTTGTTACACTAGGTCAATTCAAGTGAAGTTTAAACTTCTGCACATGTGGAAGAATAGGTAAATATATACATTATAAAGTCCTGTACATATTTGATGATTTGATACAAAAAGGATACAGTAAATTCTATGAGGTTTTAGTATAAGCAACATTAGTATGACAATCTCATAAACAGGCTATAATGTTTTCAAATATAATTTTTTTCCAAAAATTGGGGAAAGATTGTTTTGTCTGAAGTTCATAAAGGGAGAAACATGAAAATGAATTCATAAACGTTCCACCAAATTGGTTTTTATATGTTTCTCTTCCATACAGGACACAGGGTGACTTCTGCAAGTCTCGTTTTTTTTTTCTCCAGTGGAATTTTTTTTTTTTTTTTTTTTTTTTTTTTTTTCCAAATATAGTAATTAAAATTGTTTTAGTAATTATTATAAATTTACTTTTTTACAATTATCTTTCTTAAAATTCTTATTCATTTGGCATACATTTTGCTTATCAACCAGTTTTTATGTAGATAACTTTGTTAGCCATGTACTCAGGGTAGGTAACTCAGTCACCAATAACTGCTTATGGCAAATTAACTGAGAATATATATTTAAGTTGGTTACATTTTTTTTTTTTTTTTTTTTTTTTTTTTTTATAGCTCAAACAGAATTTTTTTTTTTTTTATTCAAGACAGCTTTCAGCAATCAAAATGCTTTGAATAAACATGTTTGAACAGTTTTCATTTATATATCATCCAGTTTTCTTAATTTAAGAATCAAGTATTAAATTTCATCTCTTACTGACCACGTTTTAGACTCTTAAAAATAAAATGGATGCTCAAATTCTTTCCTTGCAAGATGGCCTCAAGATATTAAACATTGGTGATCTATCTCTTGGCTGTACCTACCTTCATTTCTCTTGTAGGAATGGGTCAATACATACTGATTTCTTACAGGAATTACCCAAAATGTTTCAATGCTTTTCTCTGAAATTTTTTTTTCTAACAGGTGAAAAAAAAATTCCTTACGTTGTATATAGAATTTTTATACTTATGCTGCAAATTCTTTTTGACATATCTTAATAAATGGAAAGATTTATACAGATTTTTTTTTTTTTTTCTGGATAATGTTGCAAATGTTAGTCAATACAAAAATGCCTAAAGCTTTTTAGTTTAGTTGATTGCCTTTGACCCTTGTTAGTCATTAAAAAACTTGTGTGTTATAGTGTGACTAAGGAATATTGGCAATTTTTATTACGTGTGTGTGTATATATATATATATATATATATATATATATATATATATATATATATATTAGTGTAATGGTTACCATTGTAAGAAATGTGCTAAGGAACCATAGTTTTGGTAAAGGTAAGAATCCGGTTGTTCTCAATTCATCTGAGTAAATAGTAGGGTACCCTGGGCTCTTTAATCTAAGTCTGAGTAGGAAAACACTAAATTCATACCAGTTATACTTCACTTCAAAATTGACCTTATGTTGTATCCTGCTAATGTGTGTGGCGCTTCTGCAGAAGTGGTTTGCAAAATGTTTCTTGTAAGCTTTTTATTCTAAATGTTAATATTTACTGAATAAGAAAAGATCATATTAGATGGCGGGGAGTATTTATCTTCTAATATAATCTTTTATATTATAAACATTACAAAATTATCTTTAGCAATTAACAAAATTATATTAAGCTAAGAAATTTACCTTATTGGTAAGAAAATTGGTAAGACAAGTATTATATACCTGCCAAGAGGATAAGACACAAAACTGCATCTGATCATAAAGATCTATTTTTAGAGATCTGAGCTGTGGGATACCCCGTCATTGCAATTACTCCCATGTCCACTCTCTACCAAATTGGTGGTACTTGTTAGGATCCATCTATGGGTCAAATAACTTTCAAAAATTCCATTCAATAGGACCATATTCAAAAAGTCACTTGAGACAATACAAAAATATGAATACAATTCCTTAACCTCTTGGCATAAAATAATTCTTGATGGGTTGACATACCCTTAAAATCAATCAATTCTTTAAAATACATCTTGCAAAGTAATTTTAGTTTAATAAGTTTTAAATTGACAAAAAAAATTGGTGGGGAAGTATACTTTTAAAATGTATTTTTTATGTTTCTTTAAGATTTACATATTTTTACAGAAATATCATGCAAATTTTGATCAAAACTCTATTTCTTCATCTTTTGAAGTTTCCTGAATATGTAAGATGTGCAGAGCTTTTAGCAAAATTATGTGCTGCAAGGAAATAAAAAGTATAAACAAATTGACTCAGAATTGAAATGAATATGTATAAGCATCTTTTATATCCAAAAATATATATCTTGTTTTATTTTTCACATTTATCATATTTACCCAACCCCTCCGCTCGGGCAGGATATGACACAAGGTCAATTTTTAAGCAGAGTTTAACAGGTTTGAATTCAGTTTTCCTTCTCCTAGACTAGTTGCCTCACCAAGGCTGAAGAAATCAGTCTGCCCTGCTATTTACCCATAGCTGGAAGGAGAATAATTGGATTCATACCTTTCCCAAGGGTATTAGTGCTATGTGAAATGCAATTAGTCTCATCCAGGATTTGAACTCGTGTCACCGTATCCATTTCCTACGACGATAACCATTACACTATGGGCACCTCCTATTTTTCACATTTAAAGTTAACAAAATATAACTTGTTATAAATTTTTTTATACACTAAATGTAATAAATATTATGGAACAGATAGTTCATTTGGTTTAATTTCTTAATCTACTGGGATATTGGCCTTCATGGGTAACTTGATTCTATTCTATAGCTTTCTTGTAAAAGAACAGTCATTGCACTATTTAATATATAGTTGGAAGAGATAAGAGTGTTTATACCTTTCTAGAATGGTATTAAGCCAAAAGTGAATATAATAGAATAACTGGACTTTGAACTTGCATCACAATCCATAATGTTAGCCACTGTACTGTAGGGACCCATCCCCAAAAAGTAATTTAAAAAATGGTCTGAAAAAGAATTATCTGATTTTATTTTCAAGATCCATAATACAAATTTTTACATTGGATCAGGGGAAAAAAAAAAATCATAAAATCTATTTTATACTGAATACTGCCAGAGTCTGCATATATTTTTCCCATTAGAATATGTGATAATGGCATATGAGATGGTTTGTTACAGCATTTGGCCTCATTAGTTTGCCCTTTTGAGTTGACTATTTAAATATACTGACATTATTTGTCTTTTAATGATAATTGTGTAGCCTAGTTTTGTATATTTTTTTTTTCTCTCCTTCATAATAATGATTCATAGTACCAGTCTGTAAACCTATTATTACTCACAGGTAAATTTGGGGATGTCCACATAGTGTAATGGTTAAAGCGACGGACTGCGGAATTGTAGTATGCGAGTTCGTACTCCAGTCACGCTATTACGTTCACTTTCGGGCAAAGGTATGAACCCCCTTATCCTCCCAGCTATGGGTTAAATAGTACCACTATTGTTCTTCTAGGAGAATGGCTTTGGCATTAAATAACCTAAAAAGAGTTGATATGCCATTAAACAAAGAAACCAAACCAAACCAAACAGGTAAATTTGTATGTTGAGAGTATTTAGCCAAGGGTGACCCAAATGCTCCTTTTTTCAATAGCTACCACACTACATTCCCTGGATTGCTCCACTTTACCCTTGATTCTTACCTTATAGTGCTGAGTGCTAAGCAGGGCAGCATCAAGTACCTTTTTTTTTTTTTTTTTTTTTTTGGTATGGCTGGAATTGAATCCCAGTCTCTCTACTGATTAAAATTGCAAGTTCTCTGTTTGTATTTACTTTTGGAAAATAACTTAAACTAATTCTTTAAAGTTTTTTAAATGGAGCTTATAGAAGTTGACAAATATACAAAATGTTTGTAAAATTGACACAATATAAGTGACTGGATTGACTTTTGTCTATTTACTGTCAGAAAGTAACTAAAGCAAAATTTAATATATAGATCCAATTCCTCTGTCACAGGCAAGATGTAACATAAGGTTTTCTGGGGTTTTTTGTGGGGGGGTTGTATACTATCAAATGATTTTATTTGGTTTCTTTGTTCAATGATATATCAGCCTTAATGGGTCATTTAATGCCAAAGCCATCCTTGTAGAACAGCAGTGATACTATTTAATCTATAGCTGAGGTGATAAGAGGGCTCATACCTTTCCTAAAGGTATGAGTCTGAAAGTGAAAACAACAACTCTAATTGAGTTCCAACTTGCTTACTTCAAAGCCATACTCCAGCACTAGATGATGGGGACTCTCTCCCAATTAAATAATGATCCTCAAACATTTCAGTATGTTAACCTCTACATGATAGGGACACTCTCCCAGTTGAATGATAATCCTTACTCTCCCAGTTGAATGATAATCCTTACTCTCCCAGTTGAATGATAATCCTTACTCTCCCGATTTAAAAGATAATCCTTACTCTCCCGATTTAAAAGATAATCCTTACTCTCCCGATTTAAAAGATAATCCTTACTCTCCCGATTTAAAAGATAATCCTTACTCTCCCGATTTAAAAGATAATCCTTACTCTCCCGATTTAAAAGATAATCCTTACTCTCCCGATTTAAAAGATAATCCTTACTCTCCCGATTTAAAAGATAATCCTTACTCTCCCGATTTAAAAGATAATCCTTACTCTCCCGATTTAAAAGATAATCCTTACTCTCCCGATTTAAAAGATAATCCTTAGTAAATGATTATAGCTTTAAGTTAATGTTCTTGGAAAAAAATTGCACTCATTTATGTATTAGATTATTCTATTCTGATACCAATCATTTTTAAACAGATTTCTCACTCATAAATGATCCCTCACATGAACTACCACTCTTCCAGAGCTTCACAACTGAACCCTCACCATAGAATGAAACTTACCCAGAAAATTCTTTTTTACAGGGTGGTCCCATCAGCTTTGAATGAAATCCAGTCAGCAGGTTTTAGATAGCTTCAACAGGGCATAATTCTCAAAGTATTTTCTATCGATGCTTTGCATTTGTAGATACAATGCATCAATAATGTATATCATTTCTTGAACCTCTTGCTGTAATTTCAAATTGAATTATTGACCAGACCAGAATAAGTATTGCTTTGCTTACATTATGGAAAAAGATTATGATAGATAATTTTTTGTGGGTCAACTGGATGATATGAGGGTTGGCATTCAGTTGAAATGTCAATAAAACTTATGTGTTGACAATTCGGAAAGCAACACTAATAGTTGAAACTTCTATCCCATTTATAATAAACTGAGTAATTTTTTGCTTTCTGAAGGGATTAACTTAAGTTATAAACATTTGCTAAGCTGAGAATCCCAACTGGGTATGTATGTATGTATGTATGTATGAAAGTATCTATGTATATATCGATGCTTATTGTCACAAAAAATGGATATGGCACTCCAAGTTCAAATCCTAAACAAATCTGTTTGCATTACATATAGCAATTATACCTAGGTAAGATATGCATCCAACTATTCTCCCTCCAGCTATGGGTAAATAGTTGGACAGACTAAGCTCTCAACCTTGCTATGGTACTATTTGCCAACCCCTCCGCTCGGGCAGGATATGACACAAGGTCAATTTTTAAGCGGAGTTTAACAGGTTTGAATTCAGAGTTTTCCTTCTCCTAGACTAGTTGCCTAACCAAGGCTGAAGAACCTAGTCTGTCCTACTATTTACCCATAGCTGGAGGGAGAATAATTGGATTCATACCTTCCCCAAGGGTATTACCTTGCTATGGTAACCAGTCAAAAACAAAAACTCTAAATTCAAACCTGTTAAACTCCACTAATGAATTAACCTTGAGTCACATCCTGCTCATGCAAAGAGGTTGGTAAACACACACGTGTGTGTGTGTGTGTGTGTGTGTGTGTGTGCGTGCGTGCGTGCATGTATAAAATTTGGAATGTTTATATATTTGACATTTCACTCCATATGTGCCTCAGATCTAAATAAAATTGGTTTTCACATATTTCTGATGCTGGATATTTTATCTGTCTATTTTATACATCATGTATACATAACTGATTATGTAAAGGATATCGAGTGGGAGTTATAATACAATGCAACAAAGCATTAATTCAATAACATTTTATATATATATATATATATATATATATATATATATATATGCAATCCAAAGGCTCCTTTGCCCAGTCAGCTAGGGCTGGAGAATTCACTGATTGCACTTCTGCAGTGGGGAAAACTCCCCCCCCAATAAGTGTCCCGGCTATAAAATAAACAATCTGATGGTGAGGTTCCATTAATGCTGGAACTTTGGGGAATGTGGAGTACCCCTTCATTGCCATTGCTCCCAGGTCCACATTGGCCTGGAATGGTAACACCTGATAGGGTCCTATCTATGGGTCAAATAGAACTAAAATGCATACTTATACAAAACTAAATTACTTGAAATAGAACTGTTTGACATTTAACTTTGTAGACAAAAGCTATTCTTTTACTAAAGTAAATTGTTTGAAATAGAACTGTTTAACTAAACTGAATAGCTTGAAATAGAATTTTTTTTGACAAACTATGTACAAACATTTAAATTACATACTTATGCTAAACTGAATTGTTAGAAATAGAACTGATTATTTGTATAAAAATGGATTTGGCATCAAATGACCTACAAAGGTTGATATGCCATGAAACCCAACCAACCAAAGGCTACCTTTTCAATAGCTACAACATTGCAGTGTAGAGGAGAGTACGACTCCTTTCCCTGGATTTCTCTATTTCACCCTTGATATGTACCTTATAATGGTGAGTATTAAGCAAGGTTTTTCTTTTTTTTTTTTTTTTCTTTTTTTTTTTTTTTTTCTGCTATGACTCTACCTGGGATAAAACTAAAGTCTCCCAGGCCATTGGCAAACACTCTGCCAATTTGACCAATTATTTTATTAAAACTCATATTTGTATATAAGTGATAATAACCTATCAAAAATTACACATAGCTACATTTTTTTATCATTATACCTTAGATACTCAACTTTAAAGAATAAACCAACTTCCTGTTGAACAGCTCAATTTTATAGAGCCTTCATTTGCTGTGAATATAAGTTTTTTAATCTAATAAATTCTCAATATAACTGAAGTAACAATGAAATGTTAATTAAAATCCTTCATTCCTTCCTAAATAGAAGTATCAGTATCTGATGGGTTGCTATTGTAATGGGTAACTCTTCATTTGTCTCTGACTATCCATAGAATCACTGAAGGAGTACATACAAAAATCCCTTGAGGCAACACTTGTTTGTAGATTTCTCTAAGGCATTTGATTCCAAACTCGAAGGAAAGATTGGACAAAAACTTTTAGGATATGTTCTCCACAGAGAAACTGTTACTGCTATAATGATGCTTCACAAAAATACAAAAGCAGTAGTTTACTCACCAAGTGGTAACTCTAACTTCTTTGATATAATTACTGGAGTCTTGCAAGGAGATACATTACAGCCATATGTTAATAATCTGCTTAGATTATGTACTATGAACAACAATGGATCTAATGAGAGAAAATGGTTTCATACAGACAATATTCCACAGAAACTTGCACATAGACTATCCAGATGAGTGCTTTGTGCAACTCGGGGAGGGGGATACAGCTATACACTTGGGATATAGCTAGGGTTGTCTGTCCTAGCTGTATCCCAAGTGCATAGTACAGAGCAAGTAACATCAGGCATTGGCCTCAACATGAATGCAAATAAAACAGTTCATGTGTTTTAAACAAAGAGAATCCATCCCCAAGACTCTGAAATTAGCAGACTGGTTCACATACCTTGGCAGCAATATCTCATCTACAGAAACCAATGACAATATATGCCAAGCAAAAACATGTACTGTTGTTGATCATATGAAAATCTAATCACTGGGATATAATGGGGATTTCTTTCAAGCTGTGACTGTTTACATACTACTGTAAGGATGCACCAACTGGATGCTAGTGAAAACATTGAGGAAAAGCTAGATGAGTATGAAGCACTGTTTTGAATAAATCCTAGAAGTAAAGCCTCGCAAAACAGCTACTGTACAATAACTTTCCATCTCACAAACCATCTAAGATTAACAAGATATTTAGGGTACTGCTGGATATGTAAGGATGAATTCATAAGTAGTGTTCTCTCATGGACTCCTACACAACCAGCAAGGACTTGCATACATCAGCTCTGGGGGAAGCAGTTATGGTGTAATAGACATCATCGTAGGAAATAAACATGGCAACCCAAGTTCAAATCTTGGATGAGACTGTTTCCATTTTACATAGCGGTAATAACCTTAGGAAAGATGAATCTGTTCTCCCTCCAGCTATGGTCGGGCAGACTCTACTCTTTAGCCTTGGTATGGCAACCAGTCTAGGAAAAGGAAAACTCTGAATTCAAACTAGTTAAAATCTGCATAAAGAATTGACTTTGTGTTGCATCCTGCTCATGTGTAAGGGTTAGGAAATACATCAGCTCCTTGCAGACACTGGATGCTGCCTAGAGGATTTGTCAAGAGCAATGGATAATAGGAATGAATTATGAGTTCAGAATTCCATGCTATCAGGGGTGTCCTTGTGGTGTAATAGTTAAGTACTGGACTGTGGCCAAGAACAAAGGGAGTTTGAACTCCAGTTGCGCTATTACATTCACTTTCAGGCAGATACCCTTGAGAAAGGAATGGACCTCCTGATCCTCCCAGCTATGTGTTAAATAGCATCACTGCCATCCTTCTAGAACGATGCTTTGGCATTAAATAACCTACAAAGGTTGATATGCCATTAAACAAAGAAACCTATCCTATTCCATGCTATCAGGAAAACTTGATTATTACAATGGGATCTTAACAGATTCCTGGATCTAATGTTACTGTAAATAAAGACAGCAACTTATGCATTTGCTGTCTATTTATATAACCCTTAATACTTATTTATGGAATGTATTGGATATTAATGTCTAATTTTTTTTTTTCTTGGGTCAATGATTATGTATGTTAATAACTTATAGTTAGCTACCCCCACTGAGTTTAAGTGGAAATGCAAGATAAAATTGCAAAATTTGAAATTGCTCACAAGAGAAAAAGCACAAAATTGACTCCAACTCTGAGGAGAGAATGGATGTAAAATTTAAGTTCCAAATGAAAGGATTCAACCCACTCTTCACAAATAAAATGAGTTAAAAATACCTGGTTGGTTTCTGCTGCTCTTTAATATCATGGGTTGATACATGGCTCTGTAGCCATGATGAGCATACTATCAATGAGGATTTATTATAAAGTCCTTTTTTTTTTTTTTTTTTTTTTTTTTTTTGTTGTTTCATTATTTCTTTATTTTAAAATTCTTTGTTTCTTAATTTTAAAGTACTTATTTCTTTGGCAATAAAGTTTATTTCTTTGTTAAAATGTCCTTAAATATTTTTCTTTATTAGAAAATCATCCTAAACAAAGATGTTTATGGACTTTATAATAAAATCCTTTGATTTCATTTTTATAAAATTTTATTAATTTCAAATTCTATTTGTCTGTTATAAGACTTTGTAATAAAGAAATGTCATATTTGGATATGTTGAGTTTGGTTTTAATTCTATATTCAGGCTTTTTTAACTTGCATTAAGCAAATGACATTAACTTATTTGATTCTTTTTTTTTTTTTTTTTTTTTTTTTTTTTTAAATAATATTTCTGAAAGACCTAAAAATTTGTTTCTCAAAGTGGAGAAACACTTTGAAGAATCCTTAAATCAATCTGGTAATGCAAGGAGGCTGATGGTCTTAGAACACTGGCAGTTTCAAATGCAATAGGTATGAAAGAAATCTGTCCCACTCACAGCGTGGATAGGTTGCCATATAATAAGCATACTATCTAGTATATCTATAAATTTGAAATAAAAGCCTCAGATTTTTCATCTTATGGTAGCAATTTTGTTGCATATTTTACACCAACCTTTTGTTGACATTGATCAAAGTGTTTCTAGTTCTACAAAAGCTCTCATCACCAATAACATATCAGTTTTGGTAATCTAATAGTTCCTTTATTGAATTGTTGGACCCTAATATATAAGTGTTCATTGTCACTATCTCACTTTGTGGGTTTGTGGTAGACCAAGGGCAATATAATTTGGAGAGTGCTCAATATCTGTGAAAGAGGTATTTTATAAGTAAATATATTTTAGTTTTTATATATATTTAATAGTGGCTATAAATTTAATAGCATGGAAGTTTGTCAGCGCACACACACACACACACACATATATATATATATATATATGGATCACATCCCGGCCTTTTGGACCCTAATAGATAGGAAAGTCGATTTCTATGTATATTCATGAGTAAAGATATTCAACTACCATGAGAATAGAATGCAGTACAAGATCAAGTTTAATATGGAACTCCTCCACACACAGTTGTGAGTGGGGGATAGAAAAACAAAGGATTCCAAATGTGATGAATTTATTTATGATGGTAAAGCCAACATTAAAATGTTTAGGTTTTATTAAAACTTCATCAGGACTTTACAATGGAAAAAAAAAGATTTTGCTTGAATAACAAGGTGTTTTTATTTTCTTTTAAATTAAAACAACGGTAGAAGTGTGTGTGAGATAACTGTTTATTCAGCAATTTTTTTTTTTTTTTTTTTTTTTTTTTTTTAACATTACATGATTTGGCATAAGCAATGATGTTTAAAATGTGTCAGATTTCTTATATACAATGGATTGAAAGATAAAAAGCATTAACTGTCTAAATTTCTGACAATTGACCTAGTGGGTAGTCTTTGCCAATGGTCTGGGAGACCTGGATTCAATCCCAGGTCGCATCATACCAACGACTTTAAAAATGGTATGTGATACCTCCTTGCTTAACACTCAGCAATATAAGGTATGTAACAAGGGTAAAGTGGAGCAATCCAAGGAAAGGATTAGCCCCCTTCCTTACACCTTGGTGTAGTAGCTATTGAAAAGGGAGCCTTCTGGCTGCCCTTGACTATAGTCACCAACTTTACTTTACATATATATATATACATATAAAGCATTAAAAATGGTCTTGTCTAATGGAATTAAGCCTAAATTTATTTCTGCTATTCTCATCACCAGATATCTAGAAAAAAAATATCTCATTGTGTTTGCAGAGTAAAGTGAATTAACATTAGTGCAAACCATTCTCCCATAACTACTGTTTTTATTGTAGTTTCATAGAATTAGTATTATATAGTTTAAAACCTTACAGATATTTCCTCTTACTCTTTCTGACCAGCCAATTCAGCAATTACTCGTCAATTTAACAAAAAAATGAAAAATAATCTTTACAAGATTTGATAGTTGTTAAATACAAGGGTTTTATCTTTTTCCAGTAAGAAATGTTCCTATTTTTATTGTCTTCCATACGTAAGCATATTTATTTTTGAGACCTCTAAGAAAGCCAATAATAGTGATACCTTGAACATTGTTGATTTTTATTCATTTGTTTAAAGTCTTTTCATTGAATAAAGAATTGTATTTATCAGGAGAATCATGTTTTTCTTGAGGGAGACAAAAGGTGAACTAATCAATTTTTGTTTTGCTGCTTGCTTCAAGGTAATTTAATAGAAAATTGATATATTTATCATTCATTAAATGGAAAAGAATCTATTTGAATGCAGTTGTTAATTGTGGAAAGAACGCAATAAAAACAATTTTACAACATTGTAATGCGACTGGATTTTGAGAATTTTTAATATTGTGTTGCATATTTGAATAAGAACGTGTATATGTGTGTGTTTATGCTACCTATTGACGATGGCATTAATTTTATACAAATATTTATTTTTTAACCTAATCTTTCTTTTTAAATGATAGCATTGAATATGAATTACCCAGATTGAATGTTATGCAGTAAATGTTGGATCAAAATTCAAGCGATCAAGCTTGTGTGTGTGATTGGAGCCTCACATGGTGTTATTGTCATTGGAAATGAACTTGGTGGACTAAGTTCAAATCTTGGGCCAGGCTGTTTGTATGGCACATAGACGGGCATGAATCCAACTATTCCCTCTTCAGCTTTGAATAATCATGAGAGCAGACTGGGCTCTTTAACCTTGGTATGGTAACCAGTCAAGGAGAAGCAATCCACAGAAGTCAAACATGCTAAACTCGGCTGAAAAGAGACTTTTGTCACAAACTGTGTGTGCAGTAGGATTTGGTATTTTATATAGTAAAAATAAAGTTGGTGACCGTTGTCAAGAATAACATGAAACCTCCGTTTTCAATAGGTACTACACCAAGGTGTTGGGGAGGGTGCTACACCTTTCTCTGAATTACTCCACTTTCCCTTGATCAGTACCTTTATGCTCAGCGTTAAGCAAGGAGGCATCTAGTACTTATATATATATATATATATATATATATATATATATATATATATATAATTTTTTTTTTTTTTTTTTTTTTTTTTTTTAATAGTATTTCTAAAGTTGATAACAAACATTTAACCATAGAATTTTGAGTTGTTTCTACACCAATTTAAATTTGCAATCAAGAATCAGTAAATTATGAAAATAGTTTAGTTTTTCTGAAATACCCTGTATTTTTTATTCAGGATATTGTCATGAATTCTCCCAATAGAAATATGAAGAAAATACACTTAAGGTTATGTAAATAAAATAAAAATTGCTAATGAACACTTTCATGCTATAAATTTGCTATCAAGCTGTTCTTGATTTTGTAATTTAATATTCTTTGATTCGTTGTTGTGGAATGATTTCTACTTTATTTCTATCCCTCTATTAGCTATGCACTGATCTTTACTTAGATTCATCTTCTGTAATGGGAGATTTTCATGTAAAGAACAATAATGCTTTTATATACAACACATTCTTTATTATCCAATTTATTTAATGAAGTAAGAGAGGTTAGTTTTTTAAACTGAACTGCTTAGGAAAATGAACCATTATATTAAATATGTGATGGTCATAACTTTCAATGTTATGGCTATTGGAAAACAATGAAATTGATAAATTGAATTATAAAAGCAACTGAGAGGAGACACACACATATATATATATATATATATATATATATATATATATATATATATATATATATATATATATATATATATATATATATATTCTTTGTAAACTAGTTATATTATACACAAATAGTTGAACTAGATTTCTATTAACATTATACAGTGTCAGCAGGGCATAGAATATGTTGGCCATTTTCCTTGCAGAGGAACAAGACCCCCACCCAAAAGCAAGGTGGGTATCCAGGTGATATTAAATATCTGATAGTGTGACTCCACTTCAAGAGATCTGGGTGAGTGGAGTAATATAGTGGCTGTGGAAAAGTCTTGTATCTCGAGTCAGTGAGTTTCAGTAGTGTTATCTTTTGTTTTATCTTGTTTTTCATTACATAATTACGTTAAAAACATTAATTTCATCTACAATTCATCCTTTTGATTGCTTTTTTTTAGACCTTGTCTCCCAAAACACTAAAGTATCCATGTATCCCAAGATGACACTAATCTGCATCTGATAGCGAGGCTCTAGTTCAGGAGATCTAGATAATATGGAGTATCCATACATTGGCATTACTCCCATGTCTACTCTGACCTGTAGTATCTGTTGGGGTCCATCAATGGGTTAAATAGGACTATTTGAAAATTATTCATGTTTTAGGGCTGTGTGTAAAAATAAAGTAAAATAAAAAATTCAAAAAAATAAAAAATAAAAACTCTTCAGTAACAACATAAAATGTAAATATGAATGAAAAATGAATCTGTTTCTCCAACATCTTGGCATAAAATAACCATTGACAGGTTTTACAGGTCATTTAAAATCAATCAATAAGGTGTAGATTTATGGTAGATGGGGAATGGTAATTTTTGTTATTAACTGTAATAGATGACATTAGTTGACTTATAGTCAGGTTCTATTAGACACTTGTGGTGCAAAGGTTTTCATTAGAGAAAATGGACATAGTGTCCCAAGTTCAAATCCCCAGACAAGACTGTTTATATTTCACATAGCACTAGTACTCTTTGGAAAGGTATGAATCCAGCTATGGGTAAGTAGGACAGATTAGGCTCTTTAACCTTGGTATGGTAACTGGTCGAGAAGGAAAACTGAATTAAAACCTGTTAAACTCTGCTTTAAAAAAATGACCTCACGCAGAGGTGTTGATAAATATAGTTAGACATTATGTCTCTTAGAAATGTAAACAGATTTTAAGACCAACAATTTAATTTCTACATAATGTGTTTTAGCTAAATCCTACAGAAAGTACTAGTTCCTATCAGGTTACTGAAGATAAACAGCAATGGACCTATTCCTTTCTGAAATTTATGAACCATTACTAACAGAAAAGACAATAAGCAACTTGAAGCATTCATGTTAATCTATTTACTAAGCTTTACTAAGATTATTTTTTATGTATGTAAGAAAATATAACTTAATATAAGATTTTTTTTTAATTTTTTTTTTTTTTTTTTTTCTTTTTAAATTTTATTATAAAGCTAGGAACTTATAGTAATTGATCATATGATTGTATTTTTATTCATTTATTTATTTATTTATTTATTTTTTTTTTTGACAAATGTTTGATCACACTAGCAGGCCTCTACATTGTGCATTTTTATATATATATATATATATATATATATATATACACACAGTGTGTGTGCTTATACCTTTTGCTTATGCTAAAATGATGATAGCTGAGGGGCAAGATGTCCGACTGACAAAAAAAGTCAGCTGGGTTTTAATTCCAGCTTGAAGCATCTCACATGTTCAGCCACATTGAAGAGTTGTGATACAATTAAACAGTTTGTCTATGGATGACCCAACTCTCTCATTTTATCTATTTTATCTCTTTCCTCAAATGCTAAAATGTAGAAAAACTGAAAAAAATGTTTACTATTAAGTTCCTCCATGAATAAAGAATGAAATATTACAACTAAACCTGCTGGGTTTGGTTTGGTTTGGTTTGGTTTCTTTGTTTAAAGGCGTATCAACCTTTGTAGGTTATTTAATGCCAAAGCTCTTCACCTAGAAGAACAGTTGTGGTAATATTTAACCCATAGCTGGGAGGATAAGTGGGGTTCAAACCTTTCCCAAGGGAATTTACCCAAAAGTGAATGTAATAGTGCAACTGGAGTACGAACTCGTTTACTACGATTCTGCATTCCATCACTTTAACCATTACACCATGAGGACACCTACTGTATTTGGTTTCTCCACACACATATATAAATGATAAATCAACAAGTGTTTATAAAAATGACTGAGCAAGCAGTATATCAAATCTTTCTATATTCCTGTCTTGAATAATTATTGCCACTCAAAACTTCATGTGTAGTTCTTTTGAACATGTCAGTTTCAAAACCTTAGATTTTTGATTAATGACTTTAAACATTTAATTAAAATTTTGTCAATTCAAAATCATAACTGACTCTCTGCTATTAAAGATATTTGGTAACTAACCAATCTCCTACAAATAAACTTTCTTCTTATACTGTTATTTTTCATCCGAACTCAACAAAAGTTACCTACATCGTTACTTACCATCAATCTTCCCTATTTCAGGTTCTCCATGTTGGTGACTTGTTTTTATTCTGAGCATATTTTCTTATCTTTCCTAATTTCTTTCTTTATTATATAGATAAGTACAAATACTTAATTTTGCTATGGGCAATAAATTTTTCACTTTCATGCTAAAATACGGAGGTTGCTCTAAAAGAACCATAGCTGAAGATTTTTGTAATTGTCTTTAATTGGAATCATTTTGAGATGAGGCTTCTTAATCGGAAAATTAATTTTTATTTATTGCGGACTGAAGAAGGCCAGAGGTGAAATTTGGCCGAAACGTTGTGAAAGAAGAAACAACATAAAAACTACCAAGATGAGGACAAAAAGTCCGCAATAAATAAAAATTAATTCTCAAAAAATTAATTCTGAAAGTTTTTGTTTTAACAACACTCGCTTATAAAACTAGAAAAATCAGAATTTTCTTTGTTTTATAAGAAATGAGTAAGTCACTAAAGCCAATATTCAGCTATGCTTCTTTTAGGGTCAGGAGTAGAACTGAGAATGTGTTTGAATGTGAATTCTATCACGGAGTCTCAAATAATCTTTCATCTAACCACAAGAAAAATCTACTTAGACTTATGCTTACATATAAAATTTGATGCCCCTAAGTTTCCAGTTAAGGAAATTTCTAAACTTTTGAGCATGGCCATTTTTAAGTCAATTGGACCAATTGTGATCAATTTGAATTTGTTTTAGAGCAATCTAGTCTTTTCAAATATACTACATAAATCAGTGGTGGCAAACTCTTTTTCATGTTTAAAGGCCAAATTGAAATTTAATGTTGAACACTAAGTCAACATTCAATAAAAAGAAAGCTGTGTACATTTTGTGTTTACTCATATGCTTTCATAAATGCCTTGGTATTCGAACTTATTGGATTCTTGCTCTAACATCATTACATGAGGATATTGATTCTTCTGTTTAATACAATTGTTCCATTGGATTTGTTTTTGTTTTGTTATTTAATGGCATATCAACCTTCTTGGGTTATTTAATGCCAAATCCATCCTTCTAGCAGAACAGTAATACTATTTAACCCATAGTTAGGAAGATAAGAGGGTTCATACTGTTCCTTAGGGTATTTGTCCAAAAGTGAAAACATAATAGTGTGACTGGAGTTTGAACTTGCTTACTATGATCCTGCAGTACAGGACTTTAACCATTACACCTCGAGGATGCCCCCCTGTTCCACTGGAACAACAGTCTCAATGGTGAATATCAGTTGTACTGGTACATATGCACAATGTTTTTCTCTATGCAGTTAAAATATATTGAATTAGTAAATGTTGGTACTTTACTTTTTGGACATCCCTCATGTTTATAGACATTGTTTTATTTGAGCTTATAACAAAATGAACATTAAAATGTATGAGTTTATTCTGTCACTTTGTACAGAATGGGTCAAAGGTCATTTTCTGGTTTTTGGTTTTAACTTTAAAAACAATTTGAAATGCAATACTTTATTAAAACCAATTTATAATAAAGTATAATTCTATTAAGCGCTTAAATTATTAGAATTGATTATTTTGGGGAGTCCATGTGGTAAAATGGCTGATGAGCTGGACTACAACACTTTTTTCAGACTTCAGTTTATCTATTATATTCATTTTCAAACTTATAAACTTGGAAAAGGTATAAGCTTCATTATCTTTATAGCTATGGGTTAAATAGTCTCACTGCAGTTCTTCTACAAGGATAACTTTGGTATCAAATAACCAACAGATTGATATGCCATGAAATAAAGAAATAAAACTTTTTTTTTTTTTTTAAATAAGTAACTTTCTGCCTACCGGGTATAAAAATAAACCATGGTAAAATGATTTACTTCCAACCTAATCAATGAAGCTTCATATATATATATATATATATATATATATATATATATAAGCCTAAAGATATCCTCAAACCACAGCAAGTGACAATTCTACTGCCTAAAATATCTTAATTTTTATTTTCTTAAAGAAACCATTTTGAAATTAAGCAAACCATTTTACTCTCAATTTAATCCATGTAAGTATACTTTATTGCTTACAGTGAAGTATGTGTATTTATTTATTTATTTATTTATGATATATGAATCTACAAATCTTTTGTGTCCAATTGTCTCTGGCTAATCATACCAAACTCTAAGTTTTATTGGCCTATAAATAAGACTAAGTAACCTATTGTAGTTGAACAAAGTTAAATCTTTGGTTATAAAGACTGTATTTCTAATTCTACTTTCTTGGTGTATCAATTAACTTATATTGTGTGTATTGAGATTTTTTCCTTTATACTTTAACAAAAATATCAACCAAATGTAAAGCTAATTTCAATTAGGTTAGAGTATTCACAATTAAGATTCTTGGATATATATGTATAGTTTAAAGATTAAGAATTGGCATAAACCTTAGCCTTTCATGACCAGTATAAAGTAGTTAATGAATAACTCTTAACTTTAAAATGATAAGTAAATTTGATATTCTTTAAATAAATTTCCATTATTTTAAAGTTGTTTTTCTATCTTAATCCTTATAAGACTTTCTAACTTTAATAAACTGTACATGAAATTAGCTTTATTCAGTAAGTGATAATTGACTTGAATCATGACCACTGACAATCCATTTTTTTTATAGTCAATGCATTTCAGGATTACGTGGTATTGAACAATAGCTTCAAATATTCTTTCCAAAGATCTTACCATAAAGCTATCATGCACTAGATCAAAATAACAGTCGCTACTGTTTGAAAGAAACTTGTCCAAACATGAATAAAAGTCACATCTATATGCATAACAATACTTTCAATAAAACTTATATTATCATGTTGCTGTCACTTGAAAATAGATTTGATAAGAAAATGAATTCAGTCATTGTTGGAGAAATTGCATCTCAACTCTCACATATTAGGACATTTCTTAGGTGCTTTGGGACAGAAGAAAATTACCTATAATCTTTACTTCATGTTTTTTTTTTTTTTCTTTCTTAAATGGACATCCCACAGCTCCTCAAATTCAGTTTTAAAATTTCAGTCTGCTTCTAAACTTCATGGCCTGATGTAATCAGTACGATTTTTCTTTTTCTTTCTTTTTTTGATTGAAAACTTAGTTTCTCCATTGCTATGAACCCACGAATGTTGATATGCCATTTAAAAAACAAAGATCTATTATGAACATTTTCTTTCTTACACAATGGTTGTTCTACCAATTTTAAAGTTTTAAGACTTTTTGCTTCCAAATCACTTTTCCCCAATAGTGAATACTGATAATGACTTAACTTCCCAGTTGGCTGTGCAGAAAATCAGGATTATGATTTCTGTATAGAAAATTGGGATTATGGTCTGGTCATTTATTAGTACCATCTGATGACTTAATAAGCAAAGGAATTTAACATTTTTAGTTTGGTTTATATCAAGAACTGATCACAAAAATTAACAGCCATGTTATTTTTCTTACCAAGGAATTTTTATAATTAAATCTAAAAGAGAAATTGGAACAGAATAGCAATAACAATTGAATCAACATATATGAATCCTTTTTTCTACATTTTGGGTGGGTAGGAATCACCAAGCTTCACATGTGTGAGTGAGAAAGGTTTTATTCATGGTCTAGCACTGTTCTGATTTTTAAAAACTGTCCTCATTTAAAGTTTTTTTTTTGGGTGGGGGATGACATACAATTGTAAGTAGTTTGTTAATGAGTTGTTTTAAACAAATTTTGTATTTTTTTTTTTTTCTTTAACTTAAATTTCCATTAAATGTTAGCATTCTCCTTTCAACTGAATATAAGTAAAATATAATTAATATTCATTGAAAAACTCCAGTTTGTGTGCATATGATCATTGTAAAAATGTAATGTTAATTTTGTCCCAAGCAATACCAGTTTTTATTTCAGTTTGTATATCTGTATGTGTGTCTTAAAGCAACCCATCTATGAGAAAGAAAACTGAACTCAAGCCAGTTATACTCCACTTTAAAAATGACCTTGTAACGAAGAAGCTGGGGAAATTGACACTAAAAATATAAGGAACCTATTGATATAATCAGGGTCGATTAGAAGATGGAGTAGGTACTCAGGGTACTCATGAACAATACTTCAAATTCATTTTAGGGATAATTATTTAAAAAATTGTGATATTACACATTTTTCAGGTGTAAAAATTCAAGGTATAGTAAAGCATCTACTTAGATTTTTTTTTTTTAATCCCAAGAAAATCACATTATGATATCATTTTCTTCTGGCTTTTGGAACGAAAGCTTATAAAAAGATTCATTTTATAAACGATATCTTTTTTAATCAAATAATTCTTAATCAAATGTTAGAATTTGATTGGTTTTTCGCGTACTGTGTGCATACTTAATCCTTCTATGATCTGGGGAAATAATTACGTAGTCTGTTAATTTGTGGGTTAGAGCTCTAAAACGGTCTCACCCTGGCCATGCTTCTTGACAACCCTGGGCGTTATGGTATACAATACTAACGCTTCTGTAGTGATATTGGACAGTGGTTGAACGTAATTTGTAATATAAAAGAATAGAATAGATATAGTCATGCTAACAAGAAGTAGGACATACAACTACAAACTCGGGCGACTCGGGTGGTGTAATGGGTAGCAAGCTAGACTAGCTAACCTTCACGAATGACTTCGAGTCTCTTTGTGTGCCTTCATTTATACATCCTTGTGTCATATCTAAGCAAAAAGCTTAGTTATTTTCTATCTACAGAATTGAAACAGAATAAATGAGTTGGTTATCTCAAAACATTAACTATTTATACCTTAGGGATCTTTCTTAAAAAGCCAAGTAGAAAATGCACATGGTTGGTTCTCAACATTTAAGTGTGTATTAAATAGTTTTATTATTATATTAGTAAAGTACGAAGCACATGTAACAACAAATAACAGTTGACTCTCGTTTGTAATTGGTCAAAACTCAATATCCGGAGTTTTGTACTTATAAGCCATAATTTTTTTAAAGGCTAAGTGTAGTATCTCTGGCCTCGAAAATCAGTGTTTGAAATTCTCGCTTTCACCTGAACTTGAACACCAAACAATGACACTGATATATGTGACTGTCTGCAGCAAAACTAATTTTATTTCTACTAGTTTGTATTCTCTAATCTTGACTGTCTACTTTTAATTAGGACTTAATAGTGTGTGTGTGTGTGAGAGAAACATTATTTGATTTGACTGTGTTACCAAAACAGATTTCTATTTAATATTCTCTCTCTCACCTGACAGATTACTAAAAAACAATGTTACAATCGTTTAACTCGTGATATGTACTGAAGATGAAAAATATTATCACTTTTTAAAACCTTTGTTCTTGTAGATAGCATATTAAGTAAATATTAATCTTTGTTAAGAGATTGATTTCAAAACAAACTTTCTCTTTTAGTTTTTCTAGATACTTAGTTTAGTGTTTTACATAGCTTTATGGTGGAGAGAAACAAAAAATTGTTGTGCTTAGGGGGGAAAAAAACTGATTACATTGAAAAGTGGTATAGTAGAACAAAAGTTTGCAATAACCCGAGCAATTTTTCTTGTTTGATAACATGGTCACAACCAGTGAGGATCGAACTCATTACCTATGATCTGCTTGCCTACTTTGCTTAACATTACATCAGGCGAGGGGACTAAGGATGAGACAAACTTGTAAGTTACTATTAGGGGTGGGGATTATCTATTATATAAAAAAACTGCTCCATGCTTTTTTTTTTTTTTTTTTTTTTTTTAATCAATAGTTTAGGTTGAATATCTATCATTAATTCTATACAAACATTACATCCAGGCGAGGGGACTAACGATGAGACAAACTTATAAGTTACTTTTAGGGGTGGGGATTATCTATTTAAAAAAAAAAAAAAAGCATGGAGCAGTTTTTTTGTTTTTTTTTATATATCAATAGTTTAGGTTGAATACCTATCATTATATTAAATGGTTAGTGTTTGCCAATGGTCCGGGAGACCGGGGTTCAGTCCCAGGTCGAGTCATACCAAAGACTCAAATATTACTTGATGCTGCCTTAACACTCCTCGTTATAAGGTAGGGATCAAGGGTAAAGTGGAGCAAACCAGGGAATGGAGAAGTACCCTCCCTTCACCTCGTTGTAATAGCAGTTGAAAAGGGAGCCTTCCGGTCGCTTTCTCTTACGGTCGCCAACTTTTGCATTAAATTTTTATAATGAAACAAAGCCCATTGATATTTTTTTAATTATGAAGAAAACAAATTAATGAAAATCTTCAGCTCAGACAACTGATAATGTTTGACATTTTTTTTTCTCTGGCAAATATAAGCAATGAAGGAGCTTGTGATCTAACAGCTATCGTTGCAGATAATGGACACGGCTATCTGAGTTTAAACTGAACGAGGCTGTTTGCTTTTCACATAACGCTAATACCTCTGGAGAAGGCATGAATCTATCCCACCTATAGCTATAAATTAATAGTTGGTCAGACTTGACTCTTTCACTTAGCAATTGCAATCGGCCTAAGAGAAGGAAAACTCTAAATTCAAACCAGTTAAAATGTTTTAAGAATTGACGTTGTGTTACCCTTCGCTCATTTGGAAATGTGTGTGTGTGTGTGTATATATATATATATATATATCCCAATTTTCACTGGATGAAATGGTTAGGACTGGAATGATTGAAAATGAACTGGTGATAAACTAGTTAAATTGGGGGTATTAGAAAAGAGCCCTTTACACAAAGCAAGTGTTTATTGAATAATGTTGATCTATGATTCCGAGTCCTAGTTCTAATAGTAGCTAATGAAATTTTTTTTCATTTAGGAAAGATTGAAGGAGTTCAACTAAATTTTCAGTTAGTTCCGTTAGAGGAAGAATTTGGATGAACAAAAAAAAAAAACCCTAAAAAACTGACAATCAACGTGGTTGTAGACCCCTACCCAATATTATCATTCGGTTTCAAATTGTTCCTTCTTTAAATTAAAACATTTTTAGTGCATTTTTTTAATTTTTTTACTGCATTATTACACACGCATCTCTCTCATACATATATAGGTAATTGTAAATACTTTATATCTTAGTATTTAAGTACTAACCCACAGTGCGTGTCAAAGCCTGTTTTATTATTTATATATATATATATATAATATATATATATATGAGAGAGATTTAGAAATCAAAAACCAACGCACTTGTCGCTTTTCTCGGTACAGCGCTCAACACCAAAAGATGGAACCACTTATGTTAAAACCTTAAAATCCCAAATTCAAACCGTCGATAAAAACGAATTAAGATTTCATTCGCAAACGCTTTCTTCGAGTAACTATTAATTTCATGACGGTTTTAACGGGATTTTATGGTTTTAACACGTGTGTTTTCGACCTCCCCCCTACCCACGTGTATATAATATATATTGTGTGGTGTGGTGATAAGTATTTCTTTTGTGCTATTTATTTTTGATTGTTCTCAACTCGTTTCGAAGTAAGTTTTTAAATAGTTGATTCGCGAGGAATGAAGTGACAAAAAATGAACTAAGCATATCCAATCGCTGAATATATATATATATATATATATATATATATATATATATGCACAAGCATGAAAATTTTAGTTATATTACATGTGTAAAAATTTCTCTAAGAACTTAACTTTTTTTTTTATCATGCAAGGTTGCATAACGAAATATGAAAACCAGGTTCAAATTCCAGCTGAAGTTTCTTGTTTTTCCTTGTTTCTTACGCATAGACACATTTCTTTGTCGCATTTTAAGATATATTAAAAATTTCTTGTCACTGGTATGTCACAGTGGTTGTGAAATGAGTGAGAGGAATTACTGTACGATAACTGGCTTACCACTCTAATAAGCACGTTATAAACTGAGTGCAGTTTGAGCTCGGCATTGTTTCCTATGTTCTGGAGATATATATTATAATTATTTTTATTTTTTAAATAGCTTTGAAAACAATTAGTTCTTAATGATTTTCTTAACGCAGACTCAACTGAAAGCAAAATTTGTGTAAAGTTCGAATTCCGGCAGCGTGTGTGCACTTCACTCGTGTCCAGGGAAAATGCATAAATTAATCTTCTCTCTCTCTCTCTCTCTCTCTCTCTCTCTCTCTCTCTCTATGTAATTATCATGTTACATAAAGAGATGATCACCCCCAAGTTGCTCTCTTTACCCTCGAGATTCCACTAAGAACTCAGCGTGACACTTTAAAGATCTATTTCATGGGACGCGCCAAACAACCAGACCACAATCATGAAAATATATCTGCATGATTTTTTTTCTTTTTCTTCCAAAATGTCTCTTGAAATGTTAATCAATGAATTATTTCTTTGGGCTCTTTTTTTTCCTTTTTTATATTTTATCTATTTCTAAAATTCTCATTGATTGTCTTTATGTACATTCATACTTTTGTTCTTTTATTACGGCATATCAACCTCTTTTGGTTTATCTGAAGTCATAATTTAATTCATTTGTAAATGCTTAACTATAATCATAACTATATTTTCTACGTCAATTGCAATCTTTTTTAAATGCGCTATTAGTCAATTTGTTTGCACAATTATATGGTATCTAGTATTCCTATCTGAAATTACAGTTGGCAACCGTAGTCGAGGATGGCCCCAAAGGCTCCGTTTTCGATAGCTACTACACCGAGGTGTAAGAGAGGGCGCTACTCCTTTGCTCCTCTTTACCCGTGATTCTTACCTTATAATGCTGTGTGTTAAGCAAGGTAGCATCAAGTACCTTTTTTTTTTTTTTTTCTTTTTTTTTTTTTTTTAAGTCTTTGGTATGACTCGACCTGGGATTGAACCCAGGTCTGCCCCGAATTGCTCTGAAATATATGGTTTCAAGTGTCCCTATCTAATTCTAATATATGCTTAATTATCAAATACAAATTTATTTAGTTATATGGCATCAAAATGTTATTTAATACTAATAATTTGCACATTGTTATGTTATCGAATATTACCAAACTAAATTCCGAACAGATCCCATTTGCTGAGATCCAAACATTATAATCACTTCGGATCAGAATCTGGGTGTAATGGTAATGAAACGTTACTCCGCACACTCTATATCTTCAGAACTAGAACACACACACACTCACTGGTTGAAATGCTCTGGCAGAACAAAGCAGTTCAATATGTTACCGAATAATTTTGTGGGGATCTCCATTCATATTAAACCTCACTTTTCTTTTTCTTTTTTTTAATTTTTAAAATGATCGATATAAGAGTCTTAGAAACCTTTACCCTTTCTTAGATAGAAACATAATCATGGACTGCTGTCATATTATGAACTCGATGAATTCACGGATCATCTCGTTATTAAATAATTCAATCGGTTTCTTAAATCATTTTCCCGATTTTCAATTAATAATTGTCCAATCCGTGTTTATAACCATAATGATTCTTTTAAAAGCTTATTTAAATTGTTCAATTTGAACAATCAATCAAAATAGGTTAAAGAATTTTAACGCTCAAGTTAGGAATCTTTTTAAAAATTTCTCTCGATTTAGTTACCATCAAAATTTATTTTCATATAAGTATCAAACTAATAAAATACAAGTATTTTGTCCGCGTGGATTTCCTTAAAGAACTTTCAAAAGTCTTACAATTATCTTTTTTTTAAGACTTTGACTATGTGTAAAAGTTATAGAAATATCTTCTAAGGAAAAGTCATAATTTATATTCTATCTCGATACTTTCGTCTTCAGCATTCTTTTTTCTTTTTTTCCGGTAATCGCAGAGGAAGTGGAAGAACGAAGGTAAAATATTGAATTATAACATTTAATTTTCACCAAACACTGCAGAAGTCTGACGATAATTTTCTACTCGTCACCAGAAGAGACTGAAGTATGTGTGTGTGGTGGCGGCAAGTCTTAAAACAGAAGGAGAATAACTAAGAAAAGTGGTGTTTAAAACAGTGGCTTGGATATGTAGATGGTCTTCCCCCAACTCTGCAAGGTTGCTGGCAGTAATTCTATGAAATGGTCATGAGGTGGAGGGTAACGAGGAGAGGCAAGGACGAATTTCCTTTTTCTTTTTTTTTTTTTTTTCTTTATAATACCGCTTCACTCTGCCGTTGTAGTTAAACCTGATACTATCGACATACTGAATACGAGTAACACCCTTTAACTCGCTCGTAGGCAAGGAAGCAGTAGCAGACACATAACCACCCTCAATGTCTCTCATATGGTTGTGTCATTCTTCTTGCCCACTGATATATCTTTATGTGTTAACCCCCCTGTGTATGTGTGTGTGTCTGAGACGGTCTCATTCTAAACGCTGCTTCAGAAAGTACTTACATAGTTTCAAGGCACTTCGACACAACTCTCTACTTGACAAGAACTGTTCTTTACAAACTCTCTCTCTCTCTCTCTCTCTCTCTCTCCTCTTCCTTTTCTCTCTCTCTCCTCTTCCTTTTCTCTCTCTCTCCTCTTCCTTTTCTCTCTCTCTCCTCTTCCTTTTCTCTCTCTCTCCTCTTCCTTTTCTCTCTCTCTCTCCTCTTCCTTTTCTCTCTCTCTCTCTCCTCTTCCTTTTCTCTCTCTCTCTCTCTCCTCTTCCTTTTCTCTCTCTCTCTCTCTCCTCTTCCTTTTCTCTCTCTCTCTCTCCTCTTCTCTCTCTCTCTCTCCTCTTCCTTTTCTCTCTCTCTCTCTCTCTCTCTCTCCTCTTCCTTTTCTCTCTCTCTCTCTCTCCTCTTCCTTTTCTCTCTCTCTCTCTCCTCTTCCTTTTCTCTCTCTCTCTCTCCTCTTCCTTTTCTCTCTCTCTCTCCTTTTCTCTCTCTCTCTCTCCTTTTCTCTCTCTCTCTCTCCTCTTCCTTTTCTCTCTCTCTCTCTCCTCTTCCTTTTCTCTCTCTCTCTCTCCTCTTCCTTTTCTCTCTCTCTCTCTCCTCTTCCTTTTCTCTCTCTCCTCTTCCTTTTCTCTCTCTCCTCTTCCTTTTCTCTCTCTCCTCTTCCTTTTCTCTCTCTCCTCTTCCTTTTCTCTCTCTCCTCTTCCTTTTCTCTCTCTCTCTCTCCTCTTCCTTTTCTCTCTCTCTCTCTCCTCTTCCTTTTCTCTCTCTCTCTCTCCTCTTCCTTTTCTCTCTCTCTCTCTCCTCTTCCTTTTCTCTCTCTCTCTCTCCTCTTCCTTTTCTCTCTCTCTCTCTCCTCTTCCTTTTCTCTCTCTCTCTCTCCTCTTCCTTTTCTCTCTCTCTCTCTCCTCTTCCTTTTCTCTCTCTCTCTCTCCTCTTCCTTTTCTCTCTCTCTCTCTCTCTCTCCTCTTCCTTTTTTTTCTCTCTCTCTCTCTCTCCTCTTCCTTTTTTTTCTCTCTCTCTCTCTCTCCTCTTCCTTTTTTTTCTCTCTCTCTCTCTCCTCTTCCTTTTTTTTCTCTCTCTCTCTCTCCTCTTCCTTTTTTTTCTCTCTCTCTCTCTCTCTCCTCTTCCTTTTTTTTTCTCTCTCTCTCTCTCTCTCCTCTTCCTTTTTTTTTCTCTCTCTCTCTCTCTCCTCTTCCTTTTTTTTTCTCTCTCTCTCTCTCTCCTCTTCCTTTTTTTTCTCTCTCTCTCTCTCTCCTCTTCCTTTTTTTTCTCTCTCTCTCTCTCTCCTCTTCCTTTTTTTTCTCTCTCTCTCTCTCTCCTCTTCCTTTTTTTTCTCTCTCTCTCTCTCCTCTTCCTTTTTTTCTCTCTCTCTCTCTCCTCTTCCTTTTTTTCTCTCTCTCTCTCTCCTCTTCCTTTTTTTTCTCTCTCTCTCTCTCTCCTCTTCCTTTTTTTTCTCTCTCTCTCTCTCCTCTTCCTTTTTTTTCTCTCTCTCTCTCTCCTCTTCCTTTTTTTTCTCTCTCTCTCTCTCTCCTCTTCCTTTTTTTTTCTCTCTCTCTCTCTCTCCTCTTCCTTTTTTTTCTCTCTCTCTCTCTCCTCTTCCTTTTTTTTCTCTCTCTCTCCTCTTCCTTTTTTTTCTCTCTCTCTCCTCTTCCTTTTTTTTCTCTCTCTCTCCTCTTCCTTTTTTTTCTCTCTCTCTCCTCTTCCTTTTTTTTCTCTCTCTCTCCTCTTCCTTTTTTTTTTCTCTCCTCTTCCTTTTTTTCTCTCCTCTTCCTTTTTTTCTCTCCTCTTCCTTTTTTTCTCTCCTCTTCCTTTTTTTCTCTCCTCTTCCTTTTTTTTTCTCTCTCTCTCTCTCCTCTTCCTTTTTTTCTCTCTCCTCTTTCTTTTTTTTCTCTCTTTCTTTTTTTTCTCTCTCTCTCTCCTCTTCCACATACGCGCACACTCACGTGTTATTTTACTATTTGCACATTTTTTTTTCATCAATTTTAATTGGTCTTTCATTGGAGTCTGAATGACCGTAAGTCTCCCCAGGACTTTTCTCAGTATTCCAGTTGATCTTATCAATGCAATTTTGATTCTTCCCAATGAGTTCAAATTCCCCTTGTCTTTTTCCCAAGCTTTTAGGTACTATTCCATATATACTAATTACAATTACTATTACTTCACCTTCATACTTAACAGCTTCTTTAGTTCTCTAGCAAGGTCCAAGTATTTGTCAATATTATCACCACCCATTTGAGTTCTGAGCAGATAAATGCTCTTCACTTCCTGTAAAGAATTTTTAATATACATTTAATAATTTAGATAACTTTGTCTTTCAGTTCAGTTTTAATATTCACATTGTAATTCCCTTAACTTTTAAATTTTTTTTATTTTTTATTTTTTTTTTTGTCCGGTATCTTTCTAAGCAATGCAATCCCTACAAAGAAAATTAGCTCACAAATAACAATGATCACGAGCTAAAAAACAGTTTTTAGCGCACAGACTACAATTGGTAAAACTAGTTTCCAAAAGTTTTTAAGGTAGACTGGAGAAATAGAAAATCGGGAAGAATCGGGACTATATAAACCATAGTACAATCGAGATCGGCCACAATACTGAGGAAAGTCCTGTCGTCCTGATGATTATTTACTTATTTCCTTAAACTAGATAAACGCTTGTTAACCCTCGCATCATGAATTGATGTTCGAGGGTTAAAATTAATCTCAAAGATTTTTTAATTTACCTGATTTATCTTTAAATATAAAATGACATGCCTTAATTTGTTATTAGCATATACAATTTTTAGCTTTTTAAGAGTAAATTTATACTTTTTTCTTAGACATAGTAAAAATTCTGTCTAATACAGGGCCACTGAGTAGTAGGGAGATCTCGTTGCGCCAATTTTTCCAGTAGGTTGGGCCCATATGCTTTTTAAAAATTAAAGATCCACCTTCAAAATCTTTAATGAGCCCCATTACCGATCTACACGAATCATCGAGTGAATGAAAAATATGCAACCGTCTTTACAATCAAATTCTAGCTTCTTTTATTTTAAACGAAGATAATTTAACCATCAAACAAATGACTTTTAATATAAAACAATTAATTATTTTATAAGTCCAAGAAATCATTACCTTACTTTCGTTCTTCCATTTTAAGCTATGCCAGTAACAATGAAAATAGAGAGAGAGAGAGAGATAGAGTTATTCAATAAATAAGGTTAATTTTTTTATATGTAAACCCTGCATTGTTTGGAATTGGTTTATAGCAAAAATTTTCCTCTGAATGCTTATTTTGAGGCTATTTAAAATGACGGAAAATTAGTGCTCCAGGCTCTAACATTTCAGCTTTTGGGGGGGGGGCTAATTAATAAGTCCAAACATGTACATTCTTTAGAACAATGTGATGTGTACTGAAAAACATGTTCTCGTGAAATAGAAATGTTTACAAATGGGCAAAACATAGGTTTGCCACTACGAGCCAGACCGTCTACGGTGTGGAAACACTTACTTTATGGTAAAGAAAAAGTTCCGGGCGTAGTGATCAGTAATGAAAATCATGCTGACTGTCTTCAGAACATGAAGGATTCGTCAATATCGATTTTCTTGAAAAGGTGATTCCCGTAGCTAATTCCTTAGGCAATATTTCACCTTATTTATTGAATGATCCCCTAAAATAGATGGAGTCTCTCTGGCATAATGTTTATCGTTTTAGGAAATGGACTACGTGAACCAAGTTCAAATCCTCGACAAAGTTATTGGCATTTCATTTCATGCTAATGGAGCTATGGGGAAATATCTGGGCAGAATGAACTTATCTTAGACTCGTTGGCATATTAAGAATAAGGAAAACTCTGAATTCAAACCAACTGTCAGGCCCGGGAAAGATCCGTGTTACTGGTACCCTGTAATCTTAAACAACTTGTTACTTGGGAAGGAGACGGGCACCGCCAAGTAATTTATCCATTTCTTGGAAAGATGTATGACTGGAGGGGGGTACTTTGAATAGCACACCGGTCAACCCAAAACTCTTATGGAGGATGAAGATAACAAAAGTAATTTTTTTTTTCCATACAAAGTGTATGCGCATATGTTGCTACATGGGTTAGTGAACTTGTATTGCAAAATAGTTATTCACGATAGTAGCTATACTAATCCTCACTGAATTTCTCAATACATGTGGCCTTGTGACTAACTAATCTTAGCTTAGTCATTGGCTATACATAAAATTGGTATGATGCTTTTTAGAATATAGTGTTCTTAGAAATCCTGAAACCTTTATTACACTCTCTGTTTAATTTGAGACAAATTGACTCCAAAAACAATTTTCATAATAGCAAAATAATTAATAAATGGAAAATCTGCAAGTACGCGAAACTTTCAGGTTTCTTTATCATTATTTTGATTTCGTCGAAGATTTCCTTAAAAGAATGATTAAAACAATTTTATTGGCCTTTAAAATTCTTCCTTTTGTATGAAAGATTCTATATTAAAGATATAAAATATTGTAAGTTTACGTATATTTATCTGTCAACATTTTATCAAATCGTAGTTTTCCATCATAAATCAATTATGTTTGGTCATTAGTCGAGGGGGTGCTACTCGTGTAATACTTAACGAAACTTTTTTTTTGCTTTGATGTGGCTCAAGGCCGTATGAAGAGAGTACCCTATAAAAATCGAACTCGCACGTGAAGGCTTACTTGTTTAGCTTGCTAACCATTACAGTGTCTTGAGCAGGAATAGCCTAATTCAAAAAGTAAATTAAATCCGGTTTATT